>KN716333.1:0-14854 GCA_000816705.1 Dictyocaulus viviparus
TGTATGTCCACCTCCTCCCGAATTTTTCCAAGAGATGAATTGGATGAAGTACGAATGGAAGCGTACAGTAGACACAAGAACCACAAAACCAACGAGACGATTGACTGGGCAGGAACTGGTGTGCCATACGACTGGAAAAGATCTCAATAAAAGCTACATGAGATACAAATTAGAAAAATTGATAAATCGACGTTAACAACCGCAAATGAAACTACAGTAGCAACTGAAAAATAGATGAAGATCTTTAACAAACACTTGGAGACGTTGTTAAAATTAATGAGGAACAATTCGGTGATCGGTGCTATAAAATACTAGAAATTTTTTCTTTTCCTCAAAACATACAATAATATTGTGGTAAATAAGTTATGATAAGCTCTAGCACTGATCAATCCTTGTTGCAGAACGCGCCTACGCATCCGTGCTCAAAGCGATATTCAATAGGTGGCTCAGTGTGAGCCCCTCAGTGTATAGAGTTACTTGATTTGACCACTCTTCACCTAGTCAGTGCTCTTTATCTTAAACAGATTTCTGTAGTTCCAATTTACCGTCACTGCAGTGATGGTGGGCTTAATAGGCCTGAGGGGCGGCTGCAAACCCAATTTGGTCCAATGTATCATTGTGAAACCTCCACCACTGTGCTACGCATTCCTCATTGATTATATGTGGTCATATTTCTATACGAATCGACGAATCGTTGACTCAAAAGGGTAAACGCAAATATGTTTTGAAATCAGAACCACATGAATATACCAGACCAAGAAATCAGAACGTTCTAGTCATGTATTGTAGATCAAAATACGGTCAATAATTATTGATCGCTGAGGTGTGTCACTAACTAGGTGTGAACAGCGAAAAAAATTAACTGCTATATATAAATAAATTATCTGGGCAAATTAACTTGGACTTATTATAAATTTTTATATAGTTTTTCTTTTTTAAATATTCATCTCGTATTAACTATTAGAAAATCCTAAATGGCAGCAATCAATACGAGATCATAAAGTGATTCGTTTCGTAAAAAAATCGATATTATTCAACGATTATCTGGTGTGTTACGGTTCATTCTAATTTTAATTTATGAAATTTAATCTCCTAGTAGAAAACAACTTACTTTAAAAATGCAATTAAAAAACAATTATTACTCTTTTGTTTCTGGATTAATTAAAATACATATACTAAAAACATAGTGACAAAAAGAAATTGGTGCTGAATGTGCCTCACCTTTTCCGGATGAGGTTGAACGTTCACTAACTCGACTTCCTGATAGGCTTTCGGAACGGTTACATAATGAAGATTCACGACGACCGCTCATAATTAGTTACAGACCAGTTATAATAGAAAGCGTACTCCTGTGAAGACTATAATTATTCTTTTTATACTACTATATATCCCAATGATCATTTCTAATCGATATCCATCTTATCCATTATCATATTTTGCTGCTTATATGATCCATTCCAATACCTATTCCTAGAAAACTCTTCATTGATATTAATCCATTACTATTTTATGTTTTACTGAAAAGATAAGGATAAGCATTAAAGTGCTCTATCTTCTCAAAAAGATGCACAATCCATTCTTCTTGATGTTACACTGGGTACGTTCGGATGAGAGTAGTCCATGCAAGTTGACTATAGAGTACCAGTCTGTCGCTAACTCAGTGCTGCTTATCCTTCCAGTTTACTGTGCTACCAATTAACTGACCCCTAAGGGATGGAAGATTTATTTGACTCGGAGCAGAACTCTAAACCGCGTATACGTTGTCAGTCCTGCGCGGCACCATACCTTTTCTACCATTGCGCTACACGACGTTTTTTTTTGTCAGACGTAACACATGAAATCTTCCATGATTCTTTATTTTTCACCATTTTTCGCAAAAGATTATACTGAGATGAGAATCGTTGACAAGAAATCAAGGCATCCATATCTTCAACTCGTGTCACTGCCTCGAAACTCATAGTGTTATCGACAGCGAACTTAAGGTAGCATCAAGAAAAAAAACACGCTCTCAAATGTTTTCTACGTAAGCAAAATCTCCTCGATCAAATGTGTAGGAGAATCAACTTTTTCTTATCATTATCATAAACGTTTCCAACTATAGAAGAAACGCTGATTGACTGTCACAAATATCCACCATTTGGAGACTAACTTGCTTCATTTCCATCCTTCTCCGCTACCGTAACACTATCGGATTCTTGCCCGAAGCCCGAATACGGATTGGAAGTAATCGATCAATAAAATGAGTGCAACCCAATCAATCACAGTCTTTCGAATAGCGAGGATTGCAAAAGCTAGGCATATTTATTAGCAACAAATAGGCAAATATTGGAATACTTTCTGATCAATGACCTCAGGCATGAGCAATTTTTTCAACAATCCTGAATACTTCAAGTCACTTTAACATCCTTTCTTAGCCATATTTCATCGATCTTTATCCGGTATTACTTATCTGCTACTGCCTTATCTCTACGCTACCGTAATAAATAAATACTGAGCTGTCACCTCCATAGTCTGTCTTGTTTACATTTAATTTATGCTACATCTTAATCCGTTATGGCACATATCTCCTGTTAACGTGTTATGATGTGACTGTGTTAACTATTATATCACAAATAGGTTGGTTGGTTGGTATCAATTGGAATTTGAACACAACTACTATTAACTTGGTTGAGGAACATTGATTCAGACTTTGAGGTCGAAACATCCAAAAACCGAAATCGAGCCATCATATCTACTAGAAATTGTTCGTCTACCAAGTTAATTTGTATTAGGTTTTCCGTGAGGCAAATATCACAAATATCACTTATATTTTAACGATGCAGGTACAACACGAAGTAGAAGACAACACAGTAGAAAAAAAATCTGTTCATGAGTGACACTTTTGTTTACATGTTATTTTTGCTTTAATATTAATAATATAATATTACAACCAAATTGTTAATTACTACTTGGTACTGTAGTGACAGCATTTTGTTTAATATCAAAATGAATGCGATCTAAATTAGCTGTGATTCGAATGTAGGTCTCTTTTTTTTACTCTATCAATAGATGAATAAAGCTATAACAAAGCTGTGTACTATCACAACTCATATGTGAGTTCATAGTGAGGTCAAACGGGCTTCTTGATGTCTAATACATCTCGATACGTGATGATTCTTTAAATCATATGATCATCACTTCTTTGTGTACGATTTTCTGGATGTCTACGTGATGACGACCGTGTAGATAATGTCGTTTCAGTCTTCATAACCGCATTATGCTCATGATTTTTTGTGTCCGAATCTTTCACCTCCGTATTTGTTGTTCCTGGATTTTTGATCTCTGGCTTTTTTGCTCCTTTATTTTTCTTGCCTGAATCTTTTGTCTCCGCTTCAGCCACCGAGAATGATTGAGCTGCTGGTAATGGCTCTTTTGATTTTTGTTGTTCCCTTGAATTAGTATCCATATTGACTGGTGTGTTTTTTAATTTTTCGTTCACTAAATCTGCAGTGCCTTGGTCCATACTTCCCATTTTTGGTGTCGAATATTTGTCGAGTTCTGCAAGAACCTCATCACATATGACGTCAACTCGTTCCAGATTTCTAAAATAACGCATTAACAACGATGAGTTCATAAGGAGGTGCGCAATGCTGTCAAGGTTCAGAAGTCTTGTTGAAATTTAGATCAAATACCACCTATTCAGCACAGATTTTAGAATAAGCCCCGTCTATTTGAGAAAAAACTGCATCTAGTTCAATGAAAAAGCATTGCCTTCGCAATCATACATAGTTTTATGATGTTTTTTTGAGTTACAAAACTTGCTAGAACATGGAAGCTGGAAATCAGTCTTCTGGAGCCTCACTCATTTTAACGAACAAGCTTTATTCGCTTATTAAACGATTATCGTTGCGAGTTCTAAGCTTGGAAACTTCACTTCACCAATCATATGGTATGAGAAATCTATGAAGACGATATTTTCTTGTTTGTATAATATGTTAATTTGCTTACTGTGTTTGTTGTCCCTTATGTTTACTTACACTAATATCTGCGTTCTACTTGTTTTGGGTATCCTTTTGCACAGATTTTCTTTATTATCAAAATTTCAGTTTGAATGTACTATAAATAATTTTCGGACATCAACGATGTTTAAATGGAGTAGTCTTGTTTACATGACAATAGTCTATTCATTGACTTGAAGAACCAATCTGTTACAAAATTAGTACAGCACAACTCTGTTGATTATTCTGGTACCAATTCAGTAACCCCTGAGGGACAAAAAGTTATGGTTGGCTTGAGACCGGCTTCAGACCCACGTATACCGTGTTAAGCTCGTGCGACACAGTAACCCCCCCTTAGCATACATCACCCGACCATTGAAAGTTTTTAAGAAGAAAAAAAGAAAAAACAAGAAATATTTCATTACATCACTCTTAAATAAGGACGTCCATATAGGCGCACATCAATATTCATCTCTTCAGAATGATAGTCTGCACGCCATAACTTGATAGCCTGAAGGCGAAATGTTGTCTTACAGTGGATAAGATTTTTACAACAACAAATAAACAATAACATAAACAATTCTTTGATTGTACTACCTTTTTGTACTTTGTTTCTGCTATCTCCAAATTTTTTTTTGTACAAAGATGGTTTCTTATTTTTAGAAATTATGACGATTTAAAAATTTTTGGCTAGTATAGTGAACGTGTAGTCCGATTATCGTAACAGCGACAGAAGAAGGTAAGTTTTTCCCTGTTAATCATCTCTCTAAGCACACGCCCACGCACTAACATCAACATGAGTTCGTGGAGGAGACTGAATACGATTTTGTTCTACACAATGATTTGAGGTAAGTAATTTTTGTCATGCTAATTCTGCTTGACTTTCCAGATTTCTTTGGCATTAATGTACCTGAGCTAAGGGATAAGCTGATAATTATGGAGTAACTCGATTTATGCAGTCGCAAATATTATATCAGTAAGTAAATAAACAATAGAGAAAACAAAACAACCTCTCGTTGTTCGTTTGTAAGGGCACCAGCGCTAGACGCTAGGCAAAGTACGAATTTAAGAAGATAAAGAAAGTGATGTGAGGTGAGAAATTCCGGATTTAGAAGAACTGAAACATATTTAAATACTATTATATAACTTATCGAAGCACCTATGAAAATAATGACTTCAATTGAGATGAAGCTTTCACTCGATTAAACCTTGCATACGTCAACACGTATGATGAAGAACGTCACTAGCAAGAGATAAACGAATGAAAATTATGCTACACCTCGCTCGAAAAAAATGAAAGCGATCCATCTAAGTTTTGAAGTAAGCTTAAAATGTTGAAGTGAGCTCAATTTGAGGAGGGAAAAAAATTCAGAACTTATGCAAGCCTCCAAAATTGAGGAAAGTCGTGCCATTGTTGCATGACAGATAACAGCTTTAATAACAACATTCATCATCCAGAATAGTTCACAAGAAGCATCTGTTGATTTTCCGATAACAATCTAAATGAGAATTACGCCTAAAGTGAAGTATCGTAGTTTTTTTTTTTTGTAAAGAAAACTCGCACTGTCAATGTACTGATGTACTATCCTTTATTTTTCCTGCAGTATAAATTTCATAGTAAGTAAACAACAATAACAACAACAACAACAACACAAGATCAATGTCGATCAATATCAAAATAAGATATGGCCAACCAAGAATTTTTTGGAAACATTCTAGTGAAATCTTTCACAGTAACTCATTTATTTTTCTACCCACTATGGTAACCTCTAAGGATCTTATAATCGTGTAGTTTATCTTCTAACAATACCAAACATTTGAATTCGAGTGCCACCTGAGGTTTTTACGATTGACTCAGCACTATAGGGATATAATATCTACTAGAATGTTAAACACATCAGGTCACTAGTACTACTACGCGCTTCTTACTAGTCCTGCTAGATAAGTATAAACTTGTCAGAGATATCAAATTAACACGTTCCATAGAAAACTCAATTTACTCGAAGAGGTTCAAGCTCAGAAATTTAGTTCACGTTTATTTGGCATATCATGTTCATCTACGTTTACTTTTACAACAATTTCGACATATTTCTAGTGAAAATTTTGATTTGCTGTCTTTTGAATAAGGTCTGAGTCTTTTAACTCTGAGTCAAGCTATGTCCTCTAACTCAGAAACATTTGATATATCTTTCGCTCTGAAAAGGTATAACGGAAAAACACCGCCATCGAGAATGTTATTGATTAGGAGCGGGTCAAACAAACCACTAATCCTTGGTCATAAATAAGATATACCGTAACCCGCATACTTACCGTGGATCTTTTGCGGTCAAATACAATTGAATACATTAATCTTATTAAAGTTTTTATATCATGTGGAAATCCAATATCAGGCCTGAAAGATCACATGGCTTATTCACCGTTATTTTCTTCTCCCGAACTCATTTCACTCTACTGAAACCAGTTGGTTTTTTTTCTTCAGCGATAAAATACACCCACCATCCGTTATAGAGGTAACATATTGTTTTAAATGTATGTGACGGTAAAGAGTGCTGATATTTTTGAACTTCTCGTTCGATCCTCAATTCAAATCCGATTAAGTCTCGCATAAAAAAATATATTTCTTCGCAGGTACATTTAATTTGTATGTCTTTGTTACTCTCTGAAATTATTTCATTCAATTTGATTAGCTCAGATCTACCGTACTCTTACAAGGAGGTTACGAGGAAGTTAGTGAGTTTATTTTCAAACAATTTTTAATTTTTTTTCAAAATAATGATCGTGACTGACGTTCACGACCAACAAGAACACCTTGAAAATGGCTTTTTAGATGTTCTGCTTTTTCTTTCAAAATTTCCCTCAAGTCTCTCGCACGTATTGAATTTTATAGCGTAGAACTTATGTTTCCAAATTTTAGTCGACCCCTTATAGTAATTTTATTTTATATCAACTACCATAATGGTATACCTATAATGACGCAGAATTTACCGCAAAGCCCGCAGCCTAAGGAGGAAGTCGATCCAGTATCTATAGATTCCTGGTCTATTAGTGAGGCATACGTTGTTAGCAGAAACATGCTCACGGTAGTGCAATCGGTAACACATCTAACCGGCCATCTGTAGGTCTGAGCTCGAGTACTACTGAGGTTCCGAGTTTTGCGACTAACTCCTTATCATTATCGGTTTGGTCAGGTTTTTGTAATGAAATTATCGCTAGTTAAGAGCAGTTTGAATCTTACATCCAGCTAATAAGTGAAATGGAAACGCAATAAGTCTCTTTTCAAAATCAGCTGTTTGTTTATTCTGGCACCATTCTTCCGACCTTGGAAGGATCAAAAACTTGGTGAGGATGGATGGCTCATCTCCACAAAAGGATAGAGAAAATCAATACACATCATTATATTATCCTTATGAATTGCATAAGTAGTACTATGATGAAGCTGAATTTAAGCTGTCAAAAATTTGATTACTTGTTAAACATCGTTGTTCCCCTTCACGTGTTGGTATTTCTCGTCGAACAATTTTTCCGTCACCATCACCAATAAAAATCTTATTATAACCAGCGTATAGATCACCACTCCAGAGAAGATTATTGTCAGAATCCGATGTCCGCTGAAAAATTAATAAAGTATGCCAGTTGTAATAATTGATCATAGTATATGGTACCTCGGGGGCGCAGTGGCTCAGTGGTGGAGGTGTCGCAGTGACACGTCGGCCCAAATCAGTTCCCGGCCGCCCCCCAGGCCTACCAAGCCCGCCATACCTCCGGGGTCGGTAAATTGGTACCAGAGGAGTCTGGGTAAGATAACTGGCACTGACTTGGTGAAGAGTGGTCAACTCAAGTCATTGTATAGACCAGGCACGCATTCGACCACCTCCACGACATCACGTTGAGCACGAATGCGTTGGCGCATCCCGCCACAAGGGATTGATCAACGCCAACAATTATCTAATTATCAATTATGTGGTACCTCACATACGACTGAATGACCTCAATACACAAGACGCCCGAAACATTTTGGATAGATCAATTGATTTATCGTACTCAGAGATAAGCCACACCAAGGAATTGATCACTATCGATCATGATACAACCCCTCCTATTTTGTTGTGGGAGGTGCGCTCATACTCCACGCATGAACTGTCCACATTTCGGTTCCACTCGGAGAACATAGTGTGAGAGATTGAGGTTGATCATGCTGATCAAAATAACGTTCGTTGATCATCTCTTTTCTCTCAATGTGATAGAGGTGTTTGGCTCATTGAGTTGCTGACCATATTGATGTTTTCGTCTTTGAAAAACTCAGTTACCTCATTGAGGTGATATAATAATCTTATAGATGATAATAGATATTAATTTGATTTTTCCAATTTTGTCTGTACAGTTACACACTGGATTTTAGCAGACTGTTACATTCAGGATGTTTGTGATATACGAAAAGGCTACCGTAATCTGTGCAGACTGACGATCATCACAACCTACCTGTGCGGATCAATCGATACAGAGTAATCATTGGTTCGATTTACATTAAATTGAAACTTCACATGTCAAAATGTGAAGAATATCGATTGATTCAAGCTTAATTGTCAGTTTTTGTATAAAATACTTATTTCGTTTGCGTAAAAACAGTAATCGATTTATAAGTATAAACTAAACGATCCAGTATAAACTGACCGTGAACGCTTCGTACGTAAGTAACTGTTCCTTTTTAATTTGTATTTGATTTATTCTTTCCATAATAATCGGTCTTGCTTTACGTGATGAATCCGGTAACTTCGCTTTATGTGCTGGATTTCGACTCGGCTTCAGTGGAATATTCATCGATTTAAGCTGAGCTTCTGCTAATCGAACTTGAACGTTTTTCATGGGTTTTCTATGGTACGTTGGATCTAAAGGTTTTTTCTTTGCTGGTTTTTTTTTCTATAACCAATATAGATGCTTAGCTTCTTTTGTGTTGTATCAATTTATCAGAAAAGTACCATAAAACTATCGCATTCATTTTTACTGATTACTAATGAAGTAAGTTTTCACTAAGGGCTAAAAAAATTTTATGTTTGCAAAGAAAACATTGATCGGATTATTGAAAAAGATCAAAAATCCACAAAAAAGTGCATATTACGTCATAGAAACCTCATTTTTTCTGACTTACAGTCTTTCCTTGAGTTGAAAACGACAGCTTAATTAGTTATCTTAGTGTTTCGTATACATCATCTTTTGTGCTACAGGACTAAGAGTTATCTACGAAAGAATCACTACATTATTTCGAATCTGCTTTAGTACCTCAACGAGGAATATAGGAACGAATCTCTGCTGCAAGCAAGAAAATTTGCAAAACAAAGAGAACTGTAATTTGAACACAATCTATTTAAATTCGTCGATTATGAACGCTATTCTGATAAGATTTCATCCGAAATTCACGACTACCTCATTTCTCTACTAGCTTTATTCAGAGAAGACGGAATCAATGTCAATCATCAATCAATCACCTCCCGCTATCACGTCAGATTGAAAACGGAAAAGTTTCACTACAAACTTGTATGTTCTATAATTTTTCTGTCAGCCTTTCTAACGTCCCTCTCAGGAGAATCACCTCGAACTATTTGTTTGGAGGCAAGATGGAAAGCATGCATATCGGCACAACTCCTGGAGCGGAAAACAGAAGGGACGGCAAGCTTCAAGTTAGCCTATAAGCTATTTTTATGAATCACTCGCATGCCATGACAACATGTAACAGGTAGGCCGAACCCGCAGAGATACCGAGGGGGTGTTTAACCTATAGGCCTCGATTTTTATAAGAGCAATATCAACAAACCTTTCACTGGCTGACATATAACATTGTCGCAGTAATTCTTCCAATCGAATACTGACATTTGAAGAACCTCCTGATTAAAAAAAAAAACAATGTTCATCGGTTGATTTTATGCTAATGATGCATATTTTTCAAAATACGCAACGAAAATCAATACGCATACTTCACATGTGCTAAAACTAATGTTGGGGAAGGGGAAGGAGGGCGTGGGGAGAGTGGCGGAGGTTACGTAAAAAGTGATACGCAGGTCTTTGTTGGTACGACCGTTTCACAGGTCTAACAAGTCTGTCATCGCTTTAGGGTCAACAGATTGGTACCACAGAAATATGGGTACTACAAGTTCCTTGCGCATTCATAGTCAATTTATAATAGTAATATATTTTAATACATTATTATATTTCAGCAATTACTTACATCAGCGTATTTTTGTAGACGATTTTTTTGTTCATTTGTTAAGATCACTTCGCTGACGATTTGCATTGATTCAGAAATTTGTCGATCAATATGCTTATTATACATTCTTCTTAATATTATTATTATAGTAGCAATACATATAATAACAAGTATTGCAACTGAGTTAACAATAAACAACACTAGCGAAATTTTCGTTAAATTTGTTGCTCCTGAAAAATTATTTGTTGTTTAGATATTTTATATTTATGATTCTTATTTACATACGATATCACAAGCACTCTCTATAGAGACTTTCTAAGGTAGATATTTGAGAAAAAAAGAAAGGTAACTAGTTTGCTGTGTTGAGAATATTTGCTACCTCATCCATGTAGTACCTCTATGACTCGCACCGTTTATCTTATCATAATAAGCATTAAAGTTATATTCCATATATTATGTAAAAACATCTTTCTGCATAGCAAAGCTCAAGTTAATCGTTATCTTATGCATCAGCCATTTGACATTTTTGCACCTTTATTTTTATATCAGTGAGTATCAGTGATATTGAGTTCTCTACATAAAAGTTGAAAGGTTGAAGGTTGAAAACGAGCAAGAGCTGCGTTCCTCACACCATTCCATCAGTGAGTCTTGGCCAATATACATAATTCTATTCAAAGAAATCAGGTTCGTATAGTGCAGTGGCCAGAAGAGTGCTATAAGGTGGTGCCGAAACGGACTGCAGTTCGAAGTTCAGCGTTTGAAGAAAACATTCATCTCTATCTTTCGATTCTATTCAATTCTATTCCTCATAAGTTAGTGATATATCGATCTATTTCATTTCTACTGTAGATAAGATCAAAAGTATAACGCCTCCGACACACATTCAATTCCTCTTCAAAGTCGATTTGCTTGGTTACCGTTATATCTCATTCTACCTCAACACAACTCCGCCATCAGATGAGGGATACTCTTCAAAGCACTTCATAACATCACCACGATGAGAAGTCAACCAATCACAAAACTCAGGTCTTCAATTTGGACTTACGCGCCAACAGATTAAATAATAGTTGCGGAAGGTATTTTTGTTGAGACCTCAATGAATCTCAATTAATTCGAGGTCGATGTAGAGGACCATACCATAAGAACTCGTAAGCACCAATACTATTCATTTATGCATCCTTTATTAATTATTCTTTTCGTTATTATGAATTGAATAAAAACTCATAACTCACCTTTTTCATTATCCTTTAGATCGGTTCGCAAACGACTTGGATGTGTGATTTGTTTCAAATCTTGCAGAAGCTTTGGATCAAGATCGGGATTATTCTTTATTACTACGTCTTTACTGTTACCAGTCATTAATGATACTAAATTATTGAACGATATCGATCGAAGACCAACGTTAGATTTGATCTGAAGGGCCGGTTCTGAAAGTAATTCACTAGTGGATTATTATAGATCATATCGAAATTCTCCATGGATTATCCAATTAAGAGAACATTTGTAAGACGCAGTTATTAGCAGCTGTTATTTTATAATTACCATCACAGAATTTCTATTTTCTTGTTTTTATTATTTATTTGTTTGTTTTCGAGCTTATACAAATAATAGCAATCGATTGATTACCGGTAAGATTCCAATTTCCGATGGTACGTAGTTCTGACAATGGTAAAATTGATTCGATACTATTTAGATGTGTTATTTTCAGTGATCCTTTAATATGACGTAATCTGCTAAGTTCCATAAAATTACTCGGTTTAACTGCAAAAGTAAAATGAGTTAATGAGTCAACAAAAAAGTGTATAAACCTTAAAGAAAATCCTATTGAGCTGTGGGCGATTGTCGATATAATGCTTAAATTAGGATACTGTAAGAGATCATCATGCAGAAACAATAAAAAAATTCGACAACGTAAAATAATGAATGGATAATCATTGCTTAATAAGTAGAGGATATAAGCGTATTGATCGTATATTGATTTTTCTCGGATCATTACCTATACTGTACACATTTAAGTTGGGTGCTTCATAAACAGCAACAGCTCCAGCCTCCCACACTTTCCAAGTCTAGGAAAGTGATAGTCCACATATTACCACAAAAAGCATGTGACCACGTGGATTCGCCTCCGTTATGATGGGAACAGTGACTTTCTAAACGAAAAAATCCCACCAATCCATGAGGCACAGTGGTGATTTGAGGCACGATACCTTGTTACTCTCTTAAGACTTAAGTAACAATAGGATAAGCCAGCGACGAGATACTGTGATTTGCATCACACATGGAAACGTCCTTCTATGAATAAGCCTATCATAATTCTAATATGTTTTTAGTTATAAGAAAATGGCTTCTTCTTAATTGATAACGAGATGACTGCAATCTTTTTCACCTCTCGATATTATGACATATTTGTTATCACCAGCCTATCATATTTATCTACTTAGTCTTTATTACTATTTATTAGTTCGATCGGGTCTTCTCAGTAATACAATTTTTATTGTCTTTCACAAGAAAAAATATTAAAATGATGTAGGCTTGTGGCCTACGGCTATTCTTCACATACTCGAAAAACTTCAATGAAATTTCTTATCCAATAATATAAATTTCTCTCAGTGGTAAAAACCACTGATCAGCTTCTTTTTTGATGAGGATGAAGAGGTTTCAAACAGAAGGCTTTAATGCTTTAGCTTCTTCTCTCATTCGGTTTTTCTTTCCGAGGTAGAAGTTAGATAGGCTTTTCGTTAAGCTGTTGAATTGAAGATGCTGTACTTTACCTGTCAAATTCTCAATGGTTAATGAATTTAAGATATACGTGCAATTCTTCGCAACAATTTCATTTTGAATATATTTCGATGAGACGACTCCACCTTTGCATTTAACATCTGCAACAGTGTAAAATTCAATAGATAATGATATAGAAAAAGTGATAAAATGATAGCGTAGTGGTTCAAGGTGTTACTAATACACTCGAAGTTATTAGGATCGATTTTGCACACGTACAAAACCATCAAGCAGTGGAAGTGCTGTAGTTATGTCTCTTTTCATCTCCGATCAAATCTTGGCTATCAAAATTTCGTACCAATTGTAATAGAGACCACTTAAAAGTCCGGCCAAAATGGAGGGTGTGAAAGGGTCGGTATCGTAGGAGAATCAACTGTCTATCATTTGTTTATTGTCACCTTACCTCCGTTTTCATTAATCCTTTTATTATTATCCAAGTTGTTAGTTTATTATCCAAGTTCGAGGTACGAAGCCAAAATTGAAGAACTCCAAAGTTCACTTTGGCACAACAACAAGCAAACGAATCGATAACACCACAGTATGGTATTTTTATAGGTATATCTAGAATAGTCAGGTCATAGCTCGTATAGCAACGGTAGGACAGGCTTTAGTGACGTGCGGACTTGATCTCGTATATTGGGGTTCGTTTCCGCTTCTAACCAAAGCAATCCTTCCATCTTCAAAGGAGTAGTGAATTGGTAATATTATAATTATATCTATGAGCAACGCTGAGCGCAGCAAGTTGCCAACAGTACGGTTTTGTAAAGTCATTGTACAGTTTCATTCAGACACTTGTACTATAACATCAAGACGAATGGGTGACGTATCTCCTCAAGGAGATCGATTATGCCAATGCTTTTCAAATCCTATAGCACCAAACTCGATGCTGTCCTGTAGCATGGGATTAGATTAGTTACTTATTCAGAAGAGTCCGGAAGTAGACTTTGATTGATGATTGCGAGTAATTATACAGAAGGAATGATCTAAATGTACGGTAATTACTGAATCGGGTAGGCTAGGCAACCAGCTTCATTTTCAAAACTACATGCAGCAATAGTAGAAGATTTCTTCTACAAAGTCGTTGTTATACCATAGATTGTTCAGCACTATTTCATTTGTTATAAAAATTTCAATAAGTTATAAGTGCAGAAAAATTGTGAAAAAAAATCCAACTTGTTTCAAAATTGTGAGTAAAAAAAACTCATCATTTCCATTTACACACGTAGTAAGTACGACAATTATTTGTATCGTTGCCCATTTCGATGGGCACATGTCATAGAAGTAGTCCTACAGCAAAATAAATACATACTGAATGATTACCTTCATATATATATATACAGTAATATCATTATACGATTGTAGCGTATTAGATGATACCTCGAAATCCAGTTCGATTCCATCCGCAGGCTAACCAAGCCCTTCCATTCTTCAGAGGTCGGTGAATTGGTACCAGAGTAATTCTGAAAGATAGGCAGCATTGACGTGGCATCAGACTGGTTCTTTCAAGTCATTATATAGAGCACTCCCATTCAAAGACTAATAAAACACCAAGGCGAATGGGTGGCACATCATCATCTTCACAAGGAGATAAACTACTCCAATGCTTATTCATGTTCTTGATATCATTATACAAATTTTTACTCTTGATAATGATATGATCCATAAGAGGAAGTGAGGTAGTTGTATACGATGCTACTGTATCGTTAAGATTGTTTTGAGCTTTAACTTCAGTTCTGCGTCCGATGAAATCACTGTTTTAATCATTGCGTGCTTGATAGATTGCATCTTACAAAACGAATGAGGCGCATTGACTCAGGAGGTGAGCCTCATCACTACAAATCATACTAGAGACCAGACATACTTGCCGTTACCACGAGATGATCCACAATTAAGTCGAACG
>KN716333.1:94587-110524 GCA_000816705.1 Dictyocaulus viviparus
CAATCATAATATTTCATAAAATTATACGAAATACTATAGGAAGAATTGTAAACAAGTAAATATCAAACGACAAACAACAACGATAAATAAACAAATAAATGAAACGTTGTGGTTTTCAAAACGAATACATAAAAATTGAAAGCTTACAACTTTGCAAAAGAAAGTCTTCATCATTTAATTTTCCCATTTTTTTGATGAGTTTCTTTTATTTTTTTCTTTAATAAAACTTTCTACCAATCATGATGATATTTCTACTACCAGCTAACTTCCTCATTGTGATCAAATGTCATTTATAAAAATGAGAAAATCTGATAGAGAACGATAAATCTAAGGTAAAAAGACATATATTTTCCTCATTCGTAGCTTTTCACTACCTCTCATTTACCATGGCATTTTTCCTATTTGGAAGAAACAAAAACTGGACGAGTTTATGTGTGTAAATTCGGTGTCACGATAATTGAAAACCTCGTTTGGTAGTCGTGACGTTCAAAATTAATTCTACGATCGATGAGTGCATTACCATACGGCAATGATTCGATAAGAAATCTGATTTGTCGTGACGGCGTCGTGACAGCCACGTATTTAACCAACTCCATCCAGAAAGATATAGGGATTTCGTGGAAGAACGTTCGTCATTTAAGCGAGTCAACAACAATGTACAATAAGCACATTTATTACCCACGTGACATTAAGCACATGAGAAATGACGTAAGTGTCAAGCGTTATCATTGCATTTTCCTCATTTGCTATCTCACTTTGTTGAATGTCTTCATCCTCTTTGTCTCATAAGCCACGTCGTTTTACCGTCTTCGTCTAGTCATGGTAGACGAAGTCAGATCTAATTGGTATAGTTGTAACGTTGAATCCAATCCATCGGTTATCGTTGTTCTCATGTATATCAAGTAAAATGAGAAGAGTTTTTAAGTTCGACGATGAGTTTGATGATGAACTGGTTACTAATTA
Organism: Dictyocaulus viviparus; assembly: GCA_000816705.1. Lineage (NCBI taxonomy): Eukaryota > Metazoa > Nematoda > Chromadorea > Rhabditida > Metastrongylidae > Dictyocaulus > Dictyocaulus viviparus. The sequence goes on from KN716333.1 coordinate 95,551, forward strand.
TCTCTTACCTTATTGTCGTTATATTTCGCTATTGAAATTTGCTTTCTAATAGCTTTTCAGCCTGGTAGTGATCTATTTTGATAACAAGAAATCATCCGCCTCCATAATCCTTGCGATAGACGACGGTTATACTCTAGCAAATAAGCTGAGTGAGCTACGGATTTGGAAGTCCCATGTCTGGATGATTGAATATTCAAATGAAGGGCTACGATTGTGTGTAGTTAGAATTCCCAAGGAAATTCACTTTAATCGTTTCTGTTTGGAAATTTCAACTAATTAACTTTTCCACTAATCGATTAATGAGGTAATTTTTAGCTGAAAAGCAAGAATTAGATGTATTTGAATTATCAATTTGAAATTATATTTGAGCGAAACTGATCAACAATCAAAAGATATTTTAGTAGAACAAAAATAAAACAAACCTTATTGAGGAACAAAAATGTAATAAAATAAAAATATTTGGAAAGTGTTAACATTTAAATTATAATTTTGCTCGAGATAGGTTGAAGTACGGTAAATTTTTTGAGGTCTCTCCCTCAGAGGTCTATAACTTATTTCATTTCAAAAGAAATGCGCTTATAACGTAAATATAGTCGGGCTACCTCACTCATATTGTTTATTTGATTGCAAAACGTGTTGCCTTAGACGAGGTCGAACCTGTGCTAAGCATCTTTCCGGTCTGATGTGTTTCTAATTACACTGTAGAAGTCTATGATCAATAATCACTCAGTGTTTCACTGATTTCTTTCATAGTTGAAAGCAAAATGAATAAGTGTCTATGGAATGAAACTTGATTTTTTCCTCACATTAAGTACAAAACAGGCATTTTTAATTATTAATGAAATGAGTATAAATGAATCTTTTATTGAAAAAAATTATCTTAATATCAGCAATGCAGCACTTCTGACAACTGCTGATCAACTTATGATTTATTTCAACAGCTGTTAGCTGACACGAATTGGTACCAAGCAAAATTTCTGGCTGTTTTAATTTGATGTCGTCAAAAAGCTGTCGATCGCGTTCTGCTCCCTCGGGGTAAAAGAAGCAGTACACATCTACATTTTAAACGAATGCACTTTTGCATAATTTTTTCTGATGCTTCTGATAAAAGGGGATTTTAACAAGTCGGTTGCGATACAGTTTAATAATGGTAAACAAAAGAAAGGTCGGGTATATTTAAATACTTTTTAGTTTCGAAAATAGTTGATGGTTACAAATAACGCTATAGAAATTTCTCTGTGAAGCGCAGCACAGTAGTAAAGAGGTGCCGTAGTGATACGCAGGCTCAAATCCACTTCCATATAAAAAAAGCATCCCACCCGTCAAATGTTGCTGAACTGTTATCATGATAATTTGAGAGGTTAATCACCCTTGACTTGGTGGATATTACTCATCTTAATCGGTTACATAATATCACGATGAAGAGGAATTGGTCTTCACAAATTTCATTATACACTTTTTAATGTTTTCAGATGACGATTCAGCTTCATTTTTCATCTTTCATCTGGCAATGGGCCAAATCAAAAAAGTAAGGGTACGAATTGGCGTGTTCTATCTCCTCATGACGATGCACCACGCATTGTTTTTCATGTATACAGTAAAAGCGCTTAAATGAAAATGGTGTATACATTAACTTGAGGGGACCAGACTGTTGCCAAACTAATGCTTCTGGTTCTCCTTGATAATTCTGGTGTTAATTCATCGATGCCTGAACGATGGGAGGAGTGGTTAGTGTGGGTGCGGACTCGAACCCCTATAAAACGATACCAAGCTAGCGTGACACTGTGACTCCTCTTACCACTGCGCTACGTGATCGTTTAAGAGGCCAAATTAATGCTCAGCAATTCGACGACATTATGATGTTTATTATAAATTGCTGCTGACTTTACGGGTTCTATGACGTAGAAGAAGTGATAGAAATGGTCTAGTAGTCGGCTATGAAAGGAAAATTTACGCTGCTTCATAGGCCATGAGGCTTAAGAAACTGAGGTGCTTATTGTCAGCTTCAAAGCTCAGTACAATCATCGGAATTCGTCGAGAAATTATTTTCAACATAGCGTGATCAATACATATTTTAATATTAATATATTTTTGTTTATTTCTAAAATACAAAATCGAACTTTGATCATTTGAGTTTTTTTTGCAATCGATTTTAATATTGATAATTGAAATAAACTATATTACATGATGTATTTTAAGCAAAATTCATAAAAAAAGAGAGGGAGGTTTCAGAACAAATCCCTCACGTCATTTTATAATTGTTTTTTTTTTGAGCAAAATTTAATAATATAACGAAAGAGATTGTTAGAGAAAAACTAATAGGGGTTCTAACTAGATAATGACCATAAACAAATAAATAAACCAGCCACTACACAGGTAAACAAATAAACAAATAGGACGTTGAACAGCTTTAGTATGGACATCAACATAAATGATTATACGGAATTTGTAGCGACAGTAATCAAGAACTTATGAAACCAAAAAGTTTCCTCTTAACAAATTAGTTCTAAATTTTACATCGATTCTTTCTAAATTTCATTTTGAAAGATGAAAAAGATTGAGCGTTTAGCTGAAATCAAGCTTTATCGCCACAGAAATAATAGACCTTCGTTTTAATCGGCCAAAAAATATTAATAACCAATTTACTTCGTAGGTAACTGAAATATCGAGCAAGCAAAACAAATGTTAGCCAACATCGACGGTATTTGTGGAGAAACTGGCCTCAAGTTAACCTCATGAAGATGTTTTTGAAAAACGGATACGTCGCTGAAAACGGATAAGCCCCATTCACGCTCATCGGAAAGAACATCTCACAATGCTTAAGCTATGTGTACCTGAACCGTTTAGATCAATATGATAAACGACGTAGCACCACAGCTTAGCAGAAGGCAACGAGCGGCTTGGAGAACATATAAGACCATCGAGAACGTAACGAAGACGGCAAGGAAGACATAGCTTCGAGCTTATTTTTTTGATACGACGGCTCATCCTGCCTTAACGTATACTTCAGAAACGTGTACATTACAAAAGTAGGATGAATCGCTCTATTGAAAGGGTGATGCTTGGCTTATCCCGTATCACATAATGTGAAGGAGGGAATACGAAGTTTCGACTCACGTCGACTATCAAAGATTAGAGACACAGCCGTACACGCCATGCTTTCGGAGATTAGGTGGGTTGGACACGTAATGCGCATGGATGATGACCGAGCTGTACCTGATTGGATTCCACTGGATGTGAAATGCACTGTAGGAAGACCAACAGTTCAATGGCTTGTCCTCTTCACCAAGGCCCTAGGCAGGAATTGTGATGTTCATCGAATTTCTAAAGCAAAAGAACTTATTGAACGAACTTCGCGTGCGATAAGGAGAAAGGAAAGTTTTACTGGTGCCACTCGACATTGTTGATGATCAACGGAAATCCATGTGATCCAGATACAACTAGAAGCGAAAACTTTACAAAAAACTATGAAAAATTTTAAGAAGCGTTTTTTTCGAATTCAAAGGTTTTTTGAAATAACATTTTATAAGAATACCTACGATTGTATGGAAAATCGCTGAATGTTTTTTGTCTGCTAAATGCTTTGGTTTCTCAATTTATAATAAACGAATAATAAAAATGATAGTGCAATCGGTAGTGCGCCACACCAGACATCCGTTATTCAAGGTTTCGAGCCCAGCCTGAGGTCTTAAGTTTTGTAATTAACTCAGCATCATGTTGGACATAAATATTAGAGTGGTTATACAGAAAATTTAGAGCACATAATGGAAAATTCAAGCTCATCAAGGGATCCCTCGTTTATTCTTTACAGCTCCATACGACATTTCTCAACTTTTTCACTAATTCCAAGCCGTACACAGAAGTGTGCAAGATAAATGTAAGGAAAAGCCTACCTCATTCTATCTTCACATTAATTCTAGAGAGAGGGGCACGTAGTACAGTGGTGAAAATGAAATAGTAATACGTGGGCACACGCGGTTTCGTGGACACTATCAGGCCTACCAAGTTCGCCACTCTTCCGTATCGGTAAATTAATGTCGGAAAAAAGAGAAGAAGATAAACAACACCGACATGGTGAAAAATGATCAACTCAAGTCACTGGTTAGACCATGAACACACTGAATCACCTCGACGTCCTCACGTTGAATACGAATGCTTGAACGTATCCCACCACAAGGGATTGATCAAGGCCGAAATATAACGCATAAAAATCGTCAACAATACGATTCACAAACAGCATCCCCCAGATGTTCGTTAATTCGACAAGATTAGTTTGCATGGACGAGTTATCATGCATCCAATTGTTGTTTATCCGTATTGTGTGCATTACAAATGTCTGCATTTGTGCGTGTATTCGCGTTTATTCAATTGGAATTAAATCATAGCAAAAGAAGAAAAGGAAATGAATGCAAAATAATTTGTGGTGTTGTTTGGTGTAAACAACTATTAATAGCAGAAAAAATTCTATTATATTTTGAGATAGAATAAGTTTAAAATTGACCTAAAAAAATAATCACTTTATTGGATTTTTGTATTTTAATGTCGTTATCCATTCTTCACCTCAGTACTTTTTTTGTAGAAGAGAAAGAAAAAAGCTTTGAGGAAAAAATATATCCCGTTAGGATCGTGAAATTTTGCATAAGTGTTGATATAAATTTATTACGTGAAAAAGCTGTGAGGAAAAATTATGAACATGTTAAAAGCATTTTGTTGTTATCTAATGAATCCCTATGGAGTCACGACAACCTCGTATTCGTCCTCACAACAAACACCAAGGTTTTTTCTTCTATCTTTTTTGTTATTGAAATCGATTACAAATGAATGTAATTGACATAAAACTTCAAAGCTATTAGATTTTCAAAAGCAAATATGTAAGCAAAAACAATTAGAAAAAATTGTACTAGCAAAAAGAAAAAAACAAGTTATTAAGAGTACAAGAATATGTCAATTAGCATACGAGTCAGCAGCGTGTACTATTTGTAGTGATCTGGCACAATTGGACGAGTTCGCTCGTCTTCCACCAAACTCGTCCATCTTCTTTCATATTACTGTTATTATTACAATCAATGAGCACTATATAATCATTTTCACACTAAAATTCATCTATATGATTTGTTTTTTATTAATATTTTCGTGAATTTTGTTTATATTTATAATAATTTCCATAATAAGCTGATTTGAAAGAAAAACTTAGTTGTGAAAAATTCTAGGACAATTTGAAACGTTTCTTCTTATTTCAACAACGACTTAATCTATCGTTAAAATGCAAAAAATTTCATCCATTCTGTCTTTTCAAGAATGAGGATTTCGTTAAAGTTCAGCTTATAAGAAAAAGCTGAATATTTAAGGTCTAAATAGATTTTAGGAAGACTGCTGTTGTCTTCAAATTGATTAGCATTAGGTTTTTTCTTGTTTTTGTTTATTCACTCTGAATTGTTCTCTATTTTATAAAGGCTTACAAGCTTTTTTTTTTCGATAGAAATTCAAATATGTAGAGCGTTTTAAATGTCGTACATCTGGTCGAATAGAAAAATAAGTACCACATGATTGAGGTGTAATCAAATTTACTGAAATTATGCAAATTTTATTTTCTATGCAAATTTAATCCCGTTAAATTCGTGAAACATCTGAGTGATTTTTCTTTTCTTCTCGTACGTTACGTTTTTAAAATTACTCTGATTCTAGGTATTGTTTAATTATTTTTCATATTAATGTTTATGTTAGTATTTTTGTTTATGTTTATGTTTCATGTATCTGGTAAGGTGCTTTTCTGCTAATTCGATAAACAACAAGGTAAACACATAAAATTACCTGCTAAAAAATCGATATCTTCCAAAAGAATTGAAGGAATCGAAATTTAGATTAAAAAAACTGCTGCGAAAAGATTTTATTTACGTTTTTTCTTCACATTCTACCTCATCCATTGGTCATTTGAAGCGATAAATTCATTTCCTCATCGAGTACAATCAAGTGGATACTCGATCAAATTAATTTAATCGTCTTCTTCCGAGTTTTTCCACGATTGAACACATCCGTATTGACGTGTGCGTTTTGGGTTTTTAGCTTAGTAGATCAAAGAATAGATATTGTTTTGCACTTGAACATCTACGGCGACGTCTACAAAGTTTGCTAGATGTTCAGCTACATGAGCATTATGCGGAATTCGGAGCTGCTTTTGTTTCAAATAAATTGCATACGTGTAAGTTCAAACGTATGCTTCGTCCCTCAAATTTGTATCCAATAAAGATTTCAGACAAATAACTCATAGATGTACACCAGTATGCATCTACCTCACCTCTTTGATAATGTCGATAGAACTCAAATGACATAGGCATAGACTGTGGAAAGCTGAATGCAAGTAGTGTAGCAGAAGCTGTTGTTTATAAATGTTTCATTTCATAAATAAAAATACGTAAACACGTAAACACGTGAACACGCACTCAGATGTGAATGATGAGGATATTAAATTCATTATAGATACGTTTAAATCTCTCCAAAATATCGATTGATAAAAAACTATCACGATAGCTAATCGATATCATTAACAAAATGAATACAGTAGTACTGTGTTTTTTTTTTGTTTGTTTGTTTTTTTGAATAAATAATATACGAAATGTTTTTGCAAACGTTTTTTTTCTTTGAATTGCAATTTCTAAGCAAAAAATAAACTTTTATTTTTTTAGAAATTTTCAATTACATCTGAATGATTAATTATATATGTGATAGACGAAAAAAAAATATATTGTCAGTAAATATTGTTACTATGTAATTTACATAAAAGTGTTGTTTATTGTTTACACCTGTAACCATTCAGCTTACAACTATTTTCAGTTGAATATATTTGCAAATATTATAATTAAATAAAGTAAGCTTTAATATTATTATATAAATTACATTGAATCTATTTATAATTTCGATATTGTTTGCATTATGTCGACAGAAAAACAAAACACCTCTTACACAATCGGGCTTACGGTAGCACATTCAATGTGTCGTAAAAATGCACACTAAATAAAACGATGATGAAAGAAAAAATGCTAAACGTTTTATGAATATTTTTATTTTTAATATTTAATTTTCTCTATATTTTATGAAAAAATCATTGAAAAATAAAGTTGATAAAAAAAAGATTTAATCTATAAAGCAATTAAAAATCATCAAAAAAAAATGAACATTTAGTTGTTTGAAATCCATTTTGAATGAAAAAATCAATATATCGATTTTTTTTCCTTTCGTTATATTTCATTTTCTTTTTGCAATTTTTAATAATATAATTTAAAGATTTTTTAATGAATTTAATTCATTTGAGACATTTTATATTGAATGTAATTTTAAAAAATTATAATTGTAATTTAAATGTGTGCTAATGAAATTCTAATGATTACGGAAATCAGCATTTCATAAAAATATTTACAAAAATTTGTTAATAACTTGATTGAGTTTATGAGTTTCATTGAAACTCAAAAATATAATCTAAAGAATTTTTTTTTCTGTAATAAGGTGAGTTTTCCTCAAAGTGAGGATGGTGTATGAAATTTGAGGAGAATGTCGTTTTATATCGTTAATAAATATGATGTTCAGTAACATTTCATTTTTTAGGAGTAATTCTTCATAAGTTTTTAATTAAAACAAAAAAACCACATTAAAAGTAATTTTAATTAATTTTTCAGAAAAAAAAATCCTCCGATCAATGTTTATGAAATTTTTCAAATTCAAAATATTATTTTGAGTAATGGTAACTGATTTTTGTTCTCCAAATCATAAGGGAAATTTGAAAAGCTGGATAGATAGAAGTGAAATTTTAAGCAGCGTATGTATTTATATGGTTTCGTAGGATTTATTTTTTATTGAAAGCAGTAGAAAAAATACCGAGAATGTGAATCCATCGGAAAATTTTGAGGAAATGCTGAGTTCGTTTAAATGTACCTCAGTCAGTACTTTTTGTATTGATTTTACAGCGTATATCATCAATTCATTGTCACAAAATACACGTTGGTTTCTTGACGTTCTCATATTCCACACCCACCCACTACCTACGGGGCGCGTAACGCAATTGTTCGAGGTGACGCCGACGGTTTGAGTTTGCACTAACCAACCCTCCGTTTATTCCTCTCGAATCAATGAACGGACATTCTGGAATGATAAACAGCCCTGATTTCATAGAGACCGCTTTTAGCACAGATAATTTCACAGTACATAATTGCTTTTACTCACCACCACAACCTCAAGACGAAGTTGATTAAATGATGCATCTCACAGCGATTGTTAATCAACCTCAGGTCCTCTCTTGTTTTTCTGAGAAGGTTTGATGAGGACTGCTTATGCAACTTTCGAAATAAATTGAATATGTTAAACATTTGGCGCCAAACAAATTCTGGCGCCATGCACGTCATTCCATCATCAACTGTTGGAATTGTTTGAAATTACGGAGGGTTTTTTTCTTACAAACGAGGTACCGATCCTTCACAGTGAGCAATAGCACACTCGCTACCATGGCTGTTCCTAATCTATTTCAGCTTTACGTTAATATTTTTCTCAATTCTATTTGCTTCGATTACGCCACAGGCAAAGATTAGTCAAATTTTATCCAAGAAATTATTTGAAATCCTATTTATTCATCCGTGAAAAATTAGCGGTATTATATTTTTCCTCATTTTTCGCCGTCTATTTCATGTGACGTTGGCCTAAAATCTCAGAAAAATGATCGTTTTTTGCCTCATTCTACTATGAGTGCCATGAAATAAACACTGCTTTATATTAATAGGTAGCTGTTGAGAGTTTTCCTCATTAGTTTTGATTAATCCCATAATTGATCATCAACACAAGCTTGTCCTATTGTATAATTCAATATCTATACACATGAAATGAGGTTCAACGAAAACTCTCAATGTACACGTTTCACTCACAAAGTTATACGCCTCGAGCTTAATTTATACAAGCTAGCAGGCGGGGCCAGAATGTAAATGACGTTCATTTGTTCGCCATGCGTTTACCTCGAAATCTTCTCAAACGATTATCGTTACGTAAAGGTAAAAAGAAAAGTACTATTATTTTTTTAATGTTATGCAAATAACAAACATTTTAAAAACGACTGAAATTTTATCAAATTCCACCTTGATTAGTCTTTTTTTTCCTTCGTATTTCATTCTCGACAGCTGCTTTCTAGTTTTTTTTCCTCAGCATTCCCTTTTTTGAAAGATATTTTATTTAATAATAAATAATTTTCAAAAAATTAAATAAAAATACTATAAAAACTAATGTCAATCAAAATAAAAAGATATGTCTAAGAAATATCCTCTAATTAATAGATCCGCGTAGAATGAAATATGAAAAATTCGTTTTTTATTGTTTAATTTCTTACGCTTGACAGCTTTATCCATACCCTCATTATCCTCATTACCTCAATGTCCTTCTCACTTTATGGAGAAATTAGTGGAAAAGAAAAAATGTATATTCATAACTGTTATGTTTTTTCTATGACATTTAATTGTTATTCTTTGAAGTTGAAAATTTTTCATTTTTCAATCATAACGAATACAGTATGCCTCACGATTAAGTGTCATCAAAAATAATGCTGTTCTATTTCACTCATAGTTTTCCTCAATGTCATTATTTATTCATTTTCACTATTTCATTAAGGTGATCGTCGTCCACGTTCAACTGACGGTAATGGAACAAGCCTCTCACCCGGTGATGGTTCATCGCCACGATTGAGGTATGTGAGGAAAATTTTCAATTTTTGTGTGAAATTGAAAGCGTCAGAAAATCATACTATTCACAGAGTTTTTTTTTCAGTAGAGGAAAAATAAATGCATTTTTATAAATAGTGCTTTAACCATAATAGAAAATTATTCAGAGTAATAATCAGCATAAGTGACTTTATGCTTTTTGCATAGGATTCAAGTGTTCCAAAATCGAGTTTTCAGTTGAGGTTGTCCGAAAATTTATAGAATTCACAGTTTTTCCCTCTATTAATTTTACCATTTTTGAGTTTTTATTCAACTTTTGAATATTTCGTGGTAATGTATGTGACGTAATTGTTGTTGTGTATTGAATTAAAATTATAAACATTTAATTTTGATCTACTTTTCAATGAATTAAAGTAGCGAAAACGTGGTAAATATTCACATTCTCACCATTTCCGTAACTAAAAACAACTAAAGTAAACAGAAAGAAAAGTAATTCAAATGAAAATTAGACGTTGAAGTTAGCGAAACTCGTACATTTTGTTCAATATCGGACTACGTACGAGTTTACCTTAGTCTACTGTAGTCTGCTCGCTGTATTCTAAATAGTAGACAGTTTCACTGTTGTAGTGACTTAAGAAATAAAATTAAAAAAAAAAAAACAAAATATTTTTACACATATTATTGCATCATTATCTCGTTTTTTTTTATAATTTTGATTTTAGTCTTTATAGAAATTCTACGTCTATTCAACTACTGAATATATTAATGATACAAAACTTTTACTTTTTAGCAGAAACCTCTGAGTTGATTTGAACTCTAAATGAGGGCATCATGCGAAGCTTATAAACCAAGCTGTCGTCTAATAGTGTTATCATAATTAAAGAAATTATGACTATTATTAAATATACCTCAGTGCGCTTATAACAATCAAAGCTATTTTTTTGATTCCGATATCTATTACATGTATAATAAAGCTAATAACATTAAACATTACACAACGCAAAAGTTTATATAATGTTTGACAATTACTTACCTCAAAATCTACTATAATTATGAGTGGAATTAGTCACTTAAATCAGCTTTTCGTCAGTCAGCTATCTTTATCACATTCTCGGTCAACTTAATAATCGATACGACTCGGTGTGTACGACGACAACGACGTCGTCGACGTCGTCGTCAATCTTTGATCGTTCACATGAATCGAATCTCTCGAATTCGTTTTTGGACTCCACTCTTCTCATCTGTGTGACATGGGAAAATTTCGGCACTATGTTTTTGTTGACGCGCATATAAATCGTAAATATAACGCCTAATGATCTTTCATATTGCTTACGTGACGTCCAAATCATCGAGGTTTACGTTAACTCATAAACAACCGTAATATCTAAGTGGTGGATTTGGAGTTAGTTTTGTGTTCGTCATCTTTAAATGCATATGGAATTTTCAAAAAAATCGTTATACATAACCATTTTTGAGTTAAAAAGTGCGTTGTCCTCTTACACGTAGACCTCTTCTTACCATCACTTCAAGATAGACTATGACGTGGCCTACTATGACGAAAATTCTCTCACGGCAATAGGAGTAAGACCTATTCTACTTACTTTCACGGTCAACTTGAAAAGGTATGCTACGGTAGCTGGATATTCTTATTCACCATAGCTTCCTTGTCTATTTTACAGTAAACTTATTCATTGTGAACAACTTAATCTCTTCGTATGTACTCGCCCTCATTGCACGCTTTAGGCCTAATCGACGTGCAGGATTGTAATCCGTATAAGCTTAAGCATTCATGCATGTATAAATGTATTTTTATGCTTATAGAAAGTATAAACGCTTCTACAGTGCTGCTGAATGACCTATTTCATTCCCTCCTGACGTCATACGCCTCAGAACGATGACAATGCGGTTTTTAGATATCAAATGAATCATAAAGAGTTCTATTACTAGTTTTCTTCTTCATAACGCATCGATTTTTGCAAAGTTTTTGTTTTCCTCAACTTCCTAATACCATAACTAACAACCTCAATTATTTTGCATCGATTTCAGTCCAAATGAATGGCAATTCGCGTTCGATCACGTCATTTCGGATACCGATGGACGAGCTCAATTCACGAAATTTCTTCAATCTGAGTACTCCGAGGAAAATATATTATTCTGGTAAGTAGTGATGTTCTCTTTATACAATGAAAAAAAGACCTGGCTTGTTTTTTTCCCTCTATTATAACTGACGATATAACTTAGTTAGAAGATTATTTATTTACTTGGATAAATTTGATTACATTCTATAGATACGCGTTCGAGTCTCGCATGAGGCTCAAAGTGTTCAAAGTGTTTAACTCAGATCCTTCAGCGATATGAAAGCATTTCGATCAGTTTTGATTAGTAACCAATATAATGTCGTTATGATAAGGATTTCTATCAACAGTTACTAAAGATAAGTGAGGTTGAGGATCTCATTATGAGTGATTTTATTAGTAGCACGTGATTTTCAATTCTTTTTTTCAAAAAAATCATTTTTCTTCACTAAAAAACCGTCTACATCAGTTATAAAATCTATTCATATAAAAATGTAAAGTAAATGGCGTAAGAAAAAGTACTATAAAAATGAATACTATTTTGAAAAAAAAATGTTTATTGTATTTTATAAATCTTACTTTATTATTATTTTTTGAATACCTTACCATTTGCGTGACATTTTTGAGGTTATGGCGAGTACGAAAAGCTTTTAAGCTTTGAAATGAGGATTCATTTTAGAAAAACAGCATATTGTAATAAAATGCAATTTTGAGGTAACATTTACAATAATGAAATTGATTGGTAAAGCGCAACGATGCGTAATTTCCGTTGATGCGGAACTAATCGTGCACTTAAGCTTCTCCTATTTTACATTTCTAAGAATTAATTCTCTAATGTACTTATAGTATTTATAATAATGATTTAATTAAAATTTACTATTTTTATTTTTATGAGTGAAATGAGTCTAATTTTCAAAAAAAAAAATCGTGGTGCTTTCCAATTTTTTTCTACCTTTTCAAACACAAAATGCAATGAACGATATTCAAAGCGTATTATTTTCAATTAGAAAAATGTATAATATACATTATATGCGTTCTTATAACCTTAAGATACGAGCTTGAGTCACGCGTGAGGTTCAATATTTTATCATTGACTCTAGAGATCGTAGGGATGTAAATTATAGGAATATGAAATCATTATCACCTATCATTTATTAGAAGAAGCTTATCACCACGTGATATTGAATATGGAACTTTACTCCTGAAGTAAAACTGTACATTTCATCTTTTCAGATACTGTAAGTCGATACCGTAGTATATTGAAATATTAAGCAACCATGAGGTTAAATAATAGAAGCTTCTCTCACGTTAATCTGTAAACACGTGTTTTTTCCATTATGTTACTAAAAAAATGAATCCGTAACGCGTTCAACAAGCAATGATCAACACGAAATCCTTTACGTTTACTATTTATCTTATTCGAAAAACTGCTAACGTTTTATTATAGAAATAATTTAAGCTTTACTACTATCACATATCAGTTGCGATCATATTTGATCTTATCACTGTCATTTAATTTTAGGTGGGCTGTTGAAGAATTAAAAGCCGTATACGCCTCCGAATCTCGATCCGAATTCGAACGAACAGTATTGGAGATGTTCGAGACATTCATCGCTTCTGAAAGTCCGCTAGCAATCAATATCGATCATGACACTCGAACTGATATTATGGATCGGTTTGTATTAATTCTATTGATTTTAATATGTGATAAATCTCATCATCAAAAAAATATGTCTGCTTACAAGAATAAAATCATGTTGGATTGGTGCAAAAGTTATTACGGTTTATTCAATTTCACACTTTTCGACAACCGCAATCACATTTGCACCATGTGATGGTAATTTGACAAAGAAAAAAGCTTAGTCGTCCAATATACAACTCATAATATGAGAAAAAACAAATGTTGAATTTTTCGTTCATCGCTTTTTATTCGATTTTGTAGATTTTCATTTTTTTTTTCAAAAAAATATATATCTACTGTAACGAAACGATGCTTAAACTTTTTGTTTTCAAATCGAACAAAGGAAATTACTGGTGTGAGGAAAAAAATTAGATACAGTAATTTTTTAACTGAAATCGATTTATCTTTATAGAGTTGAAAATCGAGATCCGTCCTCATTTCCGGATAACATTTATGATAGAGCGCAAGCACACGTCTATCGGCTTATGGAAAAAGTTAGTTTCAATTGATTATATGAACAGAAAAAAAATCCGCTCTACTATTTATTTGTTATTTTTCTCTAAAAAAGCACTTTAAAAATAAACATAAACATCAAAATAAAGCAACAACTTAATCAACTGAAGATGACGTCATTAGTTGACGTCATTGTTTTTGCTTTCCCAACGTTTACATTCTGATCGAACGTTATGACGATATTCACAGAAACATTTTCGGACAATTGAAAAATATTATTAATTTTTTCCTCCATATTAAAGAAAAACAAAGCAAAAAAATAAACCAGTGAATTAGGTCATGTTATGTAATTAGATTTACTATTTAAATCGTTCAAGTTAAGATAGTATGAGGTAAATCGATGTAGATCAAAATTTCTTTCAGCACATTCAACGTCTCCATGCATTAGTTTTATTATGTTCTATAATCTTCATAATGCTTCTTTCTTTTACAACTCATTTTTCTCATTTCATCATTTTAAAACCTTTCACCTTCTTACATCACTGATATCAACGTCTCTGATATTGTGCATAAATTAGGAAAAATAATAACAAATAAGAAATTCGAACTCATCATCATGACATCACAGTTCTTACTGCATCGACGAGTACATCGTTAAAACTGGACGCTAAATAAGTAGGATGAACGAGAATTGGGCTTGGTCCAGACGTAATTCGATGAGTTCCGACGAATGTAAACGATCGAACATCGGAGATGCACGACAAGTTATCGAATATTAGGTTGGCCGGACGCATGAGGTTTATGAGTGATGAGCTGTGGATGCAAATAATTGAACAATAAAACGATTGGATATCACCGGACAGCAAACGTAGCGCAATAAAATCGTCTATCCGATGGTTAAACATCTTCACGAAGGTGCCAAAATAAAATTATCGTGCTCAGTGATTCAATAAAAAAGCGATTGATGGGATTACCTACGACGCACGTTAGGAAGATGTGGAAGTTCTGCTGGTGCTTGCTCGACTCTGTGGATGATCAAAAAAGAATTTCACTAGCGAGACGAGAAAACGTAAATC
>KN716333.1:132943-153288 GCA_000816705.1 Dictyocaulus viviparus
TATATATTTATACATATAAGTATTATATATACACATGTACATATACATATATATTGCGATGTAACTCAGTTTTGCTTTCGCAGGATTCTGCACAATTTGCTCATACCGAATCGAAAAAAAACTAAACTTGGAGGAAAAAGTCGTTGCTTTAGACGAAGTCAATGCTGAGGAAATCGGTTTATCCTTTTATATTTCGGCTTTTCGAGTTTTCGAAATTAAAGCTGTAAAACTAGACGAGAATTGATCTAAAGAAACGCAAATGTTTGAAAACTTACCGTTTTTGAAGAGAAATTCTACAGTTTTTAATGCTCGTCAATTTAATATTGGCGTTTAAAGGTTGTGGTGATGAAAATCCTGAGCAAGAGGAAATGTCTGATGGGGTTTATGAAGTGGAGAAAATTGTTGGTCATAAGAAAAATGAAAAAGGATTGTTTTATCGAGTAAGTGTTATCTGTTATTAAAGCTATTGTTTCCTATCTTGAATGCAAATATTGACGATTATAGCGATTTAGGCCACATATTTCAATGAAATGGTATTGGTTACATACCATTCATTTGGTTCAGAAATTATTTTGCAATTTAACGATAGGTTCGTTGGAAAGGATTCACTGAAGAAGACGATTCATGGGAACCTGCAGAGAACTTGTCTTGTGCCAAAAAAGCCATCTCTAAGTACGAAGTGTCGAGAAATTTGGACTCGTCAATGGTTTGCTTTCATAATATCAAAGTTCACTTCATATAACTATTGTATAGAAGATCTCTGTTATAAACGTATTAAATTGTATCACAGAAAAAGCACAAACGATCATCTAAATCAAGCAATAAAGATGTGTCATCGAGACCTCCGACATCGTAAGTATACTTGTATTCTTACATCTATGTACTATGTATGGTTTATAGTACATATATATATCTATATATAATGTTTATCCTATTAAAATGAGTAACAAGAACAACAGTAGGATTAACAAAAGTTTCAAAATACAAAAAAATATGAAGAAAAGACGTAATCCGCTTTTTAAAGGTTTTCAAGTCGGCTGCTTCTAAAATAAAAAGGATAAAGTAAGATAATAAATTTACTGAGATTATTTGGACGTTTCTACTCAGTTCTAGATTCTGGGTATTTATTGTTCTTCAGGAAGCAAAAGCGTCTTCTGTCAAAAAATAAATCTCACTCGGAACCTAGCTCTGACGCACACTCTGATGATAATGGTAACGATAACACTGTTTATAAAAAACACACACTTTCTGGAAGGTCAGTCAATTTATTTTCTACATTGCGCTTAGCGAATCGTGTTGCAACTTTCATTAAGTGTATTAGAAGTTTCTAGGTCGAATACATCGATGAGGCGACGCAGTACTCGTAAACGACTGGCTACGTCTCCAACACCGTCATCTATAACACTATCAGAGGCAAAAAAGATGCGTTTTCCAACAGCGAAACTTGTGTAGACTTACAGTTGTCGAGAAATTTTTATTCTATATTTTCAAACCACTGTTGTTTTACCTTGGAAAATATTATAATTTTAAGATTCAAAAAGTATGCTAAGTGCTTTTTCATATCAATTTAGGATTTGAAATTTGAAGATAAAATTCCAAATTTCGGTATATTTCGAAGGTGTTGCCACTTGAATGACATTATAATTACAGGTTTTGGAATTCGTTTCAGGTGCTGCAACTTCGTCAGTCATGGCTGTACGAAAGCGATTCTTCCGAGGAATCGGCAACTGAGAAGGAAAATCTTAGAACTGAGCAGCAAAACAACTTGGTGGAGAGTAAATCTGAGGAATACGAACAGAAAGATAATACGCGACAAAGTGAAAAAGAAGAGTTATCCGTAGATCTGAATGAGCAGAAAACTGTTGACGAAGAAACAGAACAGCAGCTAAATAATGCACTACGTAAGAATAATAGAATGAAGGTAGGGTGAAATTTTACATAGTTGTTTTAATTGAATGGAATGATGGTAGTTTTATAGAACGAGCAAGTTGGCGACAATGTATGTGATGAAAAGTTAGAAGTGTCTTCAAAGGAAACAGAAAAGGGTAAATATACTTCTTAATTTCTCTATTCGTAATTGATGAGAATAGTTGACAAGTACTGCTCCTTTTTTTACATAACTTCACTTTTCACGTCTTAATGCGATGTGTTCTTAAATGTGGTATTGTTGTAGGTGTTTCATCAAGTGAGGATAATGCAACATCAAAAGTATGTAAGAGTAATACTGGAAAGGATGAGCAGCAAGTATTTGCCGTTGGGAAGCTAAAAGACGGTCGAATCCGGGTTTTGATTGGTACGGAAGAAGCGAAATGTGTTGTTTCATTACGCGGTTAGTTTTCTACTTTTGCTGTTTATGTCATACCTTTTAGTAAGTCTGTATTCTTAAATTATTATGGTCTAAATAGTACGTTTTAATGAGATATGATTACTAATATTTATCTTTTTACTTAGCTCTAGATTTTTCTGAAATCACAAGACAATTCAAGAGTGAATATCTATTGGCCTCGACATTTAACAATTGAACTCGTTATTTCTTTTTGAACACACATGAGGTTATTAAATACACTTTATTTAAATAGCTGAATTTTTGGCGGCTTCTCCTTTTTCACTGCCTAAAGAGGTCAGATCATTCATAATTCGCCAATTTAACACACCTTTACCGCACCCACGAAGAATGTCATCCAAACTACAAAAGAATGATCTTTTTATATACTCACCTTTTTTAAATCAGTCTTCTACAGTGCAGATCGAGTGGAGACCAATGCGGAGATGAGCGAAAAGTGTATCGTAGTCATCAAATAATATTTGTATACTTTGTTATCCTATTTGTTATTTCGAAGCATTCTTCAATTATTGTGGTATTAAGGTGTTAACGACAAATTCCATTTATCTAATGAGTCGCACAGAAAATTCTTACAGCTCGAGATCAGGTTTTTTTGTGTATTCCCAGTTCTTTAAGTCAGTTTATCGATTATTTTGTACTACATTTTTGAAGTCATATATGAGAAATACTGTGCATAATGGTTTTTTTTAATGCTGCTATTTTTTGAAGTCATACTTTTGATTTATTTCTTCTCCTTGCAAATTTTACTGTCTTGATTAAGTCGACATGCCTTTTTTTATTCTCTACATTGCATGTTCTTCTATCAGTGGTTTTCAGATGCTCATAATTTGAACTCATGGGGACTGCTACAACACATCCTGCAATACGCTGATTTCGACGACTTCCATTAATTATTCCGTGCAGAAAATTATTAACTGAGGTTTCTAAACTTCTTATGTTTTAATATTGTTTTGCTGCATATATATGTGAGCGACTCTTGGTACAACTTTACGAGTTCAACGCTGGTGCAATGTGGTGTATCTATTTTTTTCCCCATTATGTTCCTTTAACATTTAATTTTATTGTTAATGGACGGGGTTTATTCCAGAAATGATGTGGTATCACTTGTATGAATCTCGAAACGTAGGGATGAAATTTTTGTACAAGTATTCAGTAGCGGCCTAAATATAATGGAAAGACGAAGTGACACCACGATAGTAGGTCTTGGTAAATTGTTCAGTCAAAGTCCATTGTAAGGCGTTGTGAGTACTTCATGTGTTAAATCGGCGATCTTGTGTTATATTCTGTCTTGTTGTTTGGTTAATTACACTTGGTTGCTCACATTAAGTCACATCATAAGTAGTTGTGTTATTACTTCGGATTTATCTGGAAGAGGCATCAAATTTACGTTTTCGTTACTTCATAGAGTCCTTAATTGATTTGAATGCAAACCAACCTGCACAGTCAGCATTTCATTTCGCCGCTTTTATTTTACATAATCAATTTCTTACCATAAAACAAATTTTGAGCTACGCGTTAAGACTGTTAAGAGAAGGAAATTATATGGATATGTTCGTAATTTTTATTTAATTGCATTTTTGCAGTGATATTATAATGTCTACAGTTGTGCTGAGATGGCCGCAAAACTCGGAACCTCAGGCGGGACTCGTACCCGCACTTAGCACAACTGTGGACATTATAATATCCTTACAAAAATGCAATTAAATAAAAATTACGAATATGTCTAAAGTTTCGGGTTATCCCGCAGTTATCAGCTTAACTGGATGTAATGCCGATATCGGCTCGCCAGATCGTACCCGGCCTCGGTGGTGTAATGGAAAGCACGGCAGACCGGATATCTGTAAGTGCGGGTACGAGTCCCGCCTGAGGTTCCGAGTTTTCCGGCCATCTCAGCACAACTGTGGACATTATATGGATATGATTCGTTTTTTGACAACTCGTGCGAAACTAGTGGGTTAACAATGAAGTATATTAGAATTATTGATAGGAGGTCGGTCAATAAAATTGAAATTAATCCATTTTTTTAACGAATGGCTTTTGCAGGCTATATAGGGCTTAATAGGTTTTCTCTTGAAGGAACTGTTACTTTTCGCTAAAATGCATGCAATGCTGCGGAAAATTTGATGTGTGTCATTGGTAGCAAAATCCAAAATTAGAGAACGGTTTTTAACTGGGAAAACGAGTACAGGAGTGCAGCTGTGCAGAAACAAACGTATCATTAGCGTAACTTGTTGTTAAGATTTGTTTTTTTTTAACGCAAATTTAAAGATGTGCAATAATTTTATATAGATAGTATCTAGAACGAGTTATATTTTGAGTTGAAAAAGTACAATTGCTTATATTTCTTCTCCGTTGAGCAGAAACTTTGCAGTCAATATTATCATGAGAAACAACTATTTCTTATGGATTGCTGGATCTCGGTGGATTCATTCATCGTTTATTGTTTTAAAAAATGCTATAATGTTGAAAGAAGGTTGATACTGAATGCTAAGAAGCTATTTAAATTAGTTGTAGAAGTTTTTTTTTGTTATTTTTTGTTTTAGTCGGCATGAAGATAGAAAGCTGTATTTGGTTTGATATTCAATCCTTGTTCATACATTAAAGATTTATAATTTTTGTTTCGCAACTCTATTTGTATTGCTTGTTAAGAGTTCTTGTTGCCTCGTTTTTGATATTTACGGTCCCATCTTTTCAATTTATATTTCTGTTTTATACTTTTTTTAATACTGTAATACTGTTTTATTTCTCTGCATTTACTTCATTGATTCAATTGTTTGATACTGACGATTCGTCTATTTCACGCAGTTTTTTTATATTCACTCAGTGTTAAAAAATGAAGTATATTTGAGAAGAGATAAATGTATTGCACCTCTAATGAGCCGATTTTGATTCGTCAGTTACGCTGTTCACGTAATTTATGAGTTAGGAATTAAGCAAATATAAAATTGTTGTCTTGGAGGGATTATTGAAGAAAGAGATTTCTGAGAGCTTGACAAATAAACAAGAAGAAAACAACTGAGTGGTTTCGAATTTATTAGCGACGCTAGACCGTCGAAGTAGTCGACATCTACCACATTCACCAACACATCGTCACTCAGGTTACCGAGACTTGAACGAAGCTCTTCGTTAAAGAAAAGATGCCATTGTATCTTAAATGTGAGTTGATCAAAAAAAATCGTAAATCGCTGAGTTCACCATAGAGCTTCGATCCTCAAACGAGATTTGGACACATATTTCATTGTTGTATTTATGTGGTATGTCAACGATTGCTTATCTGAGGATTTCTGTTTCCTACTGTTTTTTTAATACCGTTGTGAGCATGGTATGAATACAAATGAGTTATGAAGCTTTGCCACTTTTGATACTTCAAGTAATGGTGGAGGCAGAATATTAATGCCATTTTCATTCAGTAATGCAGACGGCGATATGTCAAAATTGTTAGGATTTAGGCGTAATTCTCATAATACCTTTAACAGTTGTGCACATTGATTTTCTTTCATTGTGAAGTGTACGGCATAATACCGAACTGTTCTGACAGCATAAAAATAAGACACATATCTTCAAGACAAATTTTTGAATTCGGTATGAGGATCTGGATTTTGTGGTTAACTGAAGAATTAGGGATATCATTATCATACAACTATAGCTTATTATTGTTTATAGTGAGTAAAATTGAATGAAACTATGTTGAAAGCAGTTCCTGGGATTCGACAGCTCTGTTATTACGAATGTTAGCACAATAGTGCACAAGTTGTACACAACCTATATTTTCTGGCTGAGAAAAGTGCTTTTTCTTCAAGCTTAAAACTGAATTGAATTGTACTGTGGGTTGTTTGGTGATGTATTCAGTTGTACGAAAGAATAAAAGTCAAGAGGTCTAATGGAATGAAATCTTCAATAAGAATAGAACTCTTCGTTTTCACATCTCACCTGGTCCCCAATGATTTTACATTTAAATGGAATATAATTAGTTAAAGAGAAGATCGAAAATCCCAATCATTTAGGATAGTTTTATTTTTGAACACATGTTTTAATGCCTTACGACTCATTTACACTCCGGCGAAAGTTTTGAGCACTTTTGCCGAATCATCTTATTTTCATCTATGAAAGGCATTTCGTGTTCTTTTCGTTTTATTGTTTTAGTCTCTAATTTTCACTTAAAGCTTTAGAATATACTAATCAATAAGCATCTAGATCGTTATTATAAAATTCCTTTATAAACAAGAAAATTTCGCTCCACTGTCCCAACTATTTTTCGCGAACGTATCGATTTTCGGTAAAAACTACAAATATACAAATTCCATGCGTTTGTGTACACGTTTACTCATATTCAACGTGGTAATTCTTTGCATTTCGTCTTACATTTACTTTCATGAAACATCTGTTTTACATACTAAAGTTTAATATGACGTAGTAGTTTTTGCATAGCTTGAGAAAAGCTGCTTAGTTTACCTTGTGGCACTTTTCTCCCCATACTACAGTGATTTAACCACTCAGAATATTTATCGTAGCTCGTTGCAATATCCTAAATGGTTTTCTGCTGCGCATATTAAATAAATGATTTGCTTCTCTGTTTTTTAATGGCTTGCATCTACGTAACATAAACGATTGCTGCAATTGTATCAGGAAAATTAATATGGTCAATGAAGAGGTTCCTAATCAATACTGGAAAGATTTACTTGCTATCACTACGAAGGTTTCTTCGGGATCTGAGCAGCAAAATAGTGAATTTTCGCCCATGAGCGATGAGGTATGACATTGAATATTAAATGAATCTTCTTCCTTGTTCTACTATATTACATTGGTTATTTTTAACTATTATCAAAGAAATAGCAGCTATAATCAACATGTGTGTTTTCTTGTCTCACGATTCCTTTTAGAACTACTAGGAATTGTATACTGTTGTGTTGTAGAATCGCAAATGGCTTGAAAATATGATGTCGGAATTGGCAAAAGATAATGATCCAAGTCGTCAGTTGGATGCGATCTTAAGCAGTCTGCATTCTTACGCATCAGATCCACTTAAAATCGATGAAGGTGACCGTGGAAAGATTGAGGTGTCAAAATTTATTCTTCAGAAGTAATTACTTCATATACATTAACATAATTATTGACTTTTTGAAGGAATTAACAGATCACCTAGAGGATATTTTGGGTTATGCTGAAATCACTAATAAATTTGTGGACAGGGGTGGCCTGTTGTTGATTGAAACGTTCTTAGTGAGTTTTTTTCTATTGTTTCATTTTACGTTTTTTTTACGTTTTATTTTACTAGTCAAGAAGTTGTAGCCGCTGTATTCAACCGAAAAACAATGAACTATGTTTAAGAATCCTGCCTGATTTCAAGCCAATGTATTTGATGTTATGCAATTCTTTAAGTCTTGAATTTCTTCATTTGTTTTCGGTTTTACTGAAACTGATCCTCTGACAAAGTCATTGTAATGTATTATTTCGCATACTTATTGACGATTTATTACGTCCGATGCAAAGCGTTTCCCAAGAAAAACAATATTTGTAAAGATTTTACCATCACTCAATTGGTTTCGTTAGCCCTATGCGGGATATGCATACAACGAACCATTCTACCTCAATAGATGATTGATTTACAACTCAAAATTCTGAATACATTAGAAACTTGTGTTATTGCTAAACGTTTTAACTATATAATTTATTAAATTCAGAATTGTTCTTTGAGTCGGCTATCTTTTTCCTAAATTATTCTCCGTTTAAGAGTTTTTCCTAAAATTGGGTAAGTGTTTCAACTTATTAATTTTCTCCATCTATTTGTGGTTCAATTTTCATGATTTAGCCATGTCTAATACATTTGATATCAATTTATGTAAAATTTGGTTGTCTAACTCATCAGCAAATGCTTTGCGTGATAATCAAAGATATATTTAGTGTCAGTGCGAACATTTGTCCTTACAATGTCGCTTTGCTGAGCTAGTGCTTAGCTTAACCGAGAACAACCCGACAACTCAATCATTGTTTGCAAAAAAAGGACTACTTACAAAGATGATGAAGCTTCTAGAAGATCCTGCTTACAGCGAGGTTCGAGAGCACTGCAATATTTTTCAAAATATGGTTAGCATAAAAAAAGATGGAAAATAGCCTTCTTTATTTAAGGAGTTCAAGATCAAACTGTTGGGCGCAATTTCTGGATCAGTACGCTCTCATATCGAATGTTTCGAGTAAGTTGTATATGAGAGTTCTCGAGTACTTCTATTACAATCTAATCCAATTTATTATGAATTTATTGTCTTAATTTTGATTTCTTATGCTTAATGAAAGATGGACTGAATGGAATAGGATTTACTATGATTAAGTGGATGTAGACCAATTTATTTCTGATTTTAGAATATTTTGCCAACACGGTGCACACCAAACTTTATCGAAAATTGTTCGAAGCGCAAAAAATGGGAAATTGGCGGGAAAGGCAGCCAGGGTTATGGCAACTATTGCGTACACATTAGAAGATTCTCGTAGGTTTTACTATATTTTAAACAAACTGGTAAATTTGGGAATTTGCAATGTCTCGCCGTGGTGATGGGTGTTCGTTTTTTTTCGTTCGATTTAGTATGAGTATGAATTTTCAAAAGTTCGACATATGGTTTTACAGCTACAACTAGACATATTTTGAACGACTATAACACGTATTTTTTCAGCATCTCATGTGAAATTACTCACTTCTGAGATAGTGTCAAATTTCCTCTATGTTCTTCAGCACTTTACGATTGAATGTGCTGATGAACTAAACTACATTGGGTAATTTGTTTCTTTTTTATTGCGAATTCCACTAAATTTTAACTTCTTACTTTATATTGTAAAAAGCACCAAACATGAATATGTTGCATATGTATTCGTTAAAGTTATATTTCAGAGAATATGTTCGTGATTTTATTGATGTCAAAGAGATTTCAAGTGACCAGGCAAAGGAAATTACTTCACTTCTGAAAGCTGAGAAAAGAAAAAATGTAGGTCCATCTACCAGTCTTGCTTTTATTCTTCTTGTTATTTTGTTTTACTCTGTACCCCTTGTTTATGTCAATTCTTTAGACACCTTTGTCAGTCGCTGATGATTTATTAATGAAGTTCAGTGCATTGTGATAGAAATGATAATTTCGACTAGATCTTATGGTGTGATCTTGTAATGTCAGTTGCAAACGATAATGTAGCGTATATCCCTCGTTGATTATTCAATGTTGACTTTTTATTTTAATCATTGGTGGAGCTTTCAATTTAGTGATGATAGGATCTCATTTTCGAAATGGATCAAGAATGCATTCCATTTTAATATGTTGGGATGCATATTATCTATGTACTTTGTGGAATCAGTCATATTTTGTAGGATATCGTAAATTGTTTTATACATAGGCAATTTCAATTTTCAAGTTACATCTTAATGTTTACCAAACTTTTTACCAAAGATATTTATTACCTTAAACTATTGTGACTGCCCAATAACTGTTCACATTTTGTTTTTTCTGCTATCTTAAAGCTACATTAGGTATATGAAAACGCCCTCAACTAGTGAATTATCGGAAACCTTATGGCGGATCTATGAAAGCGCTACAAATATGTGGAACGCAATAGTGTATTATAAATGGAATGTTTTTGAAACAAATAGTTATGTACTGGTGGTATGTAAATATTTCACTCTTTTATTAAACGGAAGGATAAACTATTGTTATGGTCTTAGTTATTGGTTTTCACCAAGGATTCATCACTGTAATTCTATTTGTAATATGGGGAATCTATAAAAACGGATTCAGCTTGAAGCAAGACTAGTAAGTATGAAGCACGTTACATGTACAAGTCGTGTGATACCACATATGTATGTCCAGTTATACTCATTGTAGACCCCTCAATATTGATAAAAGCGAGAACGGCATGGTTCCAAGCCGTGCAAGATAGATGATGGTTCATTTTAAGCTTTTGCTGGCCAAAAACTATATCAACTATCCGCAAACCATATCCCACTTTTCGTGCGCTTATTTCAGAGTAAAAAGGGTTGCAGTGATATTTGCGTTTAAATACCGTATATGCGAGTTTGAGTCTCCCTCATTTCTAAAAGGATAGATTGCACCAATGCTTATTCTTGTCCTCATCCTAATATTCCTTTATAGATTGTAAACAATAACATTACCACAAGTGATCAACATCATTCTGAAATGCTCGTAGCATATTGCCACCACATCTCAACTAGATTTCTTAGAATTTTTCTCTCATTTGACTATCATTAGGATCAGCTATGCGCCGATCTTGTGCGGAAGGTGCTTGCTATGAGAGCGATGTACAAGTCAAATATTTGCTGCAATATCGCAAAATAGCAATCATTCTTCTCGGAATGTACGCTATATTTTAGTACTTCACTAAAAAAACCATAGACCGTTATAGACTACAACTTTTAGTACGATGCTCTTGCTTTATACGGTACTGCACTAACTTCAAATACAGTAATCAATGAAGAACTATCATGGTAGTTAAAATAGTAAAAACAAGAAACAACAATACCATTGCACGAAAACCAAAAATTTCCAATTGAAGAAAATACTTGCAAACACGTAAGAGTTCATAGGCATTATTTTGTTCAGTTTGTTGTGGTTAATATTTAAGACCGAAATCTGAATTTACAAGTTAAGTGCGAAAAAATAAGACAGTATTCGATTTAACAAAAAGCATAAACAAAGGGTGACTTGTAACCTAGCAGCTAATTAGAAGACTAAGTTTAAAGATAATATGCTTGGTAACAGTTATAAACTAACCATTATGAGGTGAACTAACAATTATAAATAGAACATTATGAGGAACTCTTTTTTAAAGGGTAATCAATCTTCAGGGATAAGATTACAACATAAACATAAGAAAAGCGAATAACATTTTAGGCAATTTACCTATAGCTCGCTAAGTTTACTACGATGCCGAATGCCAAAATAGGAAGTAGGCTTCCGAGGTTCTTCACTGTCTCTTTCACGTCTTGCAAAATGTGAGAATGTTGATATGCAATTGCCAATGAAATGATCAGCTTTAGCAAAAATGGCGAGCGATAGCAATGGGTCGTCGGGAATTAATCGATGTATTTTCACCTTAATAAAAACAACACTTTTACTACAAACATAATTGTTCAAAAATTGAATTAAACATCAATGGATTGTCACGAATAACCAGATCATCATCTATCATTATCAACAGTATCCTAAGACTTTCTAAAACCATGAAGTAATATCCTTTACTAAGAAGGATGGGCACATGCCATAGTTGGTGTGGTTGTGTTACGCATTTAGCAGTTCGTATCCAAATCAGGCATAGCAAGCCCGATATCTATCCAATGTTGACACATTGAAACCAAAATAGAACGCAGAGCTCAAACCATTGCTAAACCACAACCGCGTGCAATCTGCCTTACGATATTACGATGAAGACGAATGCGTAACGCACCTCACAAGTGGCGTTCGGTACTAAAGGTTATCTATGTTATGCGTGTCAGTCAAAACTAAATAGTACTGAGATGACGCCGATGTAATATTTGAACTTTTTTCTTTTTAATGCAAAATTCGACACACCTTATAAGTTTGGAGTGCTTTATTGAAATCTTTGATCATATGGTCCCTATCGCTAGAAACAAATACCGAACTCGCTCCAATCTTTCGAACCACCTCTGTTACCTGTGCAAAGTAAATGCCTCATATATATATATATATATATATATAATGTTATTGTTATGACTTTAGATATAAGATTTTGCGCTAATTTTAGAGAGATGGAAAAGCAAACACGATGATCCGAGGTCATATTCGACTGCTACTAAAAAATTGGCTAAAGTATCTATATTCTACCAATGTATTCTAGAAAAGCCATGAATAGGTGGCTAAAATTATCACTATCTTTATAAAAACTGCTTGTTCAAGACCTTTACCCAATAAAATGAGAAAATCTAATCAATTTGGCATCACATTTAGCCCAAAAAATTACATATGACACATCTTAAAATCTAACCTGTTCCACAATGGTCTTCTTAGATGGTGAACATATTTCTTGCGTCAAAACACCATTGTAATTCGCTTCACCGTCGCACTGCATAGAAGCAAACAATGGCCCATGAGAAGAATGAGACGACAAGAGTTCACAAACTTGATCCTTCAAATGTATAACGTGTAAATTTTTCTGGGTCAAAATAATAACAAAAAAATTTTCCACTAACGGTTCTTGATAGGAAGCAAATGGATTATTTAGCTAATAACTAAAAATATGAACCCATCTTTTTCGTAAAATAAAGAGTAATGACAGTAAAGTAAAAGTGTAAATACATGAATAAAACATCGTACCCAATCTCTATCATTACGAAGATGCACAGCAACAAAAGGAGAAAGTAATTCATTTTCAACAAATTGATTTGCTCGGTCCGCTATTATTGAATTCCACTTCAAATATCTGAGATATAGAAAAATTAACTTGCGAAAATTTTCTGACATCAATCTAAATCAGCTCACCTTTGCAATGACCATGTGGATGCACGAGAAGGAAAAGGAGCTGGAGGAGATGGAAATGCCAGTACAGGAAAATCAGATGGCGGAAATCTGGTATGAAATCAACAAAGATGAAAGTGTATGACCACTCTTAAAAGCAATGAAAAGTTTTTATCAAAGGAATAGTGGATTAAAGAAAATATTATGAATGATTGGTTGAACAGCTGGTTTTGCGAACAACTAACAATTAATGCGAAAATTTAACAAAGCTTAAGAAAAAAGTGCGGATAGGAAGTCGCATGAAATGAATTAAAATGACTTATTCTTGGAAGCAAGAATAGCTGTATAAACGTAGTTCAAGAGAGCCAAGTAATATAGTGACCTAGTTTTCAAAAAAGCCGTTAGAAACAAGAAGATGCATTTTGTCATTGTGAAACAAGAAAAGGAATCAAAAGTACAATCACGCGAGTTGCAGAATAAAGCATTAATAACACAGCCTTTGCGAAAAACAAATGGTGGAATTCAACATTATTATATTATTATTCAGGAAACTTTTCTTGCACACCCAATACTATAATACCTTTGAAGCCAAGCAGCTTTAAGACCTGGTGTTGTCAGATCGTAGCCTCCCAACAAATCTCCAAAATAAGCGTCTTTGTGGAACGAAACTCCAATGTTATCCCAATATGGGACAGAAGGATTACCTTCCTTCGCGTGGCAACCGGTCGGTGCACTTTTGTTGTAAGCCGATTTCCGAGGGCTCCAGCAGAATGCTAAACATTTCTGCCAGATAGAGTGATGATTCAAGATTTTTTCAGTAACACACAAGCTTAAAAATTTGTTATCATTTCGTTTTTTTCTCAGAATTGGACAAAGTAAGTAAAATGTGATATCTCAATGGATGTAACAGATACGGTAAAAAATCTTGTTCTAAAAATCAAATGTATACCAGTTCTGTTCTCTTCTGGCCAAATCGTATTCATGATTTCTTTCGCAAATTCCATCATCTTAATCACCTTCTGATACTTTAGCATTTCAGATACTTCAAAAATTGTTTCAAATGGTCTGATAACCTAAAAGCAGACCACTAAATAAAAAAAAATCATTGATTACAAAAGAAATCTCAGCAAACTGTATTGGGATAATGGTACTCGATGAAGTTTGGTAACACGAGAGTTCTATTAAGTTCGTGTGCAAAATACATGACACCAAGCAGTTGATCAACCTGGTTTCCGAAACGCCCTGTAAACGTAGAATAAAGAGAAGGGAGAGAAACTACCGTGCATTTTCATGACGATTCTAAGAAATATTTTTAAAATATACATGAGCACTGTTAGAAAACTATTTTGATGGATGACATACTTCTACTATAAAAAGCTAAACGTCGATTATATTTCATAAACATCTTAGGTATATACGTTGATTAAAAAACTATTGAACTCATTCTTTATCATTTTAGGAAATCCAGAACCCATTAGAAAAGATGAAAAAATTAGAACCACTTTCTTTAACCTCTGTTGTATAGGCCATAAAAAATGTGATACGTATGAGATTGACATTTGCCACGGCGTTTAAAATTTGAGTCGATTATCCATGTCTAATAGTACTTACTATTTTATATTTTTTAACGTGAGATAGAAGGTACTAGAAATGATGTCAAAAAAATAAAATGCAATATGAAAACACTTACCCATGCATGGACAAAATACGATATAGCCCTGAGGATCAATCTCTACAGCTCTCGAGATGAAAATCAATAAGAACACATAGACCAAATATTTGTATAGTTTCCACATTAATTCCTATAGCAAACAAATTCCTATGCTACGTAACATAACTGAGAATTAGTTGATAATAACAATAAATAACACAACACTTACTTCGTTGTATGTCACTGGAGGGTAATTTTCAAAAATATGAGTGGAAAATATGATCCATTACTGACATCTTCCTGAGCATACTTCTGGACATGACCTCATCACGTTACATGAAAATAAAATGGCACAAGTGAAACATTTTACATACCCATCCCATGGATGTATAACATATTTTTGAAAATGTTCCTAGTTATGTTAAATCTGATTTATTGAACCATTACCACTAACAGAACTCCGTACTGTAAAATATTTACATTACACCTTCCATTTATTTTCTTAATAATTAGCAAATTTCTCTTGATAGTACTTCTCGATAAGTAATATTACTTCTTAACACCAAGCGTTCGAATCTTACCGCATGTTCACATCATATTTTAGGCTTATATCGTATTTTTCTTAATATCACGGCATGCAAATGGAAGTGCTCACGAATATTTAACATAAATCTTAAAGATTACCATGAAGGCATCACAACAATATTAATGTAGCTACAAACAAATTTTATCACCAAAAACTAATTGTAGCATGAAACCATGAGGGAGAAAGAACGATCATCTACCATACATTGTCCACTCATTAGTAACGAGAACTGTATGAAAATCCACAAAGGTTTGCAGGAGTGCGACCACTGAACGTTGCAAGAACTGAATAATGTTCCACACAACAGCGAAGTGAAAAAAAAATGAATGACAAGAAGAGAATTGAAGGACAATGATGATGCAAAAATAATGCGTTCAAAAAACGAAGTGGTAGACAGGTTATTTGCACTGGCAAATAAAATATGATTGAAAATCTATTTGTCTAATTTCTCATGTCTAATTGTGCTGAAGCTTTCGCTTGCTTTCTCGAATCAGCCTCGACCTTGCATTTATTTGTGCCTGAAATATTATATTAAGGGATGCTACTGCAGAAAAACTTGGGCATTATGGTTCATCAAGAGATCTGTAGGACTATAGAAAAAGAACTCAACTTCCAAACAAGCATAACCATATTGTTTTGCATTAAAGTGAATAGGGTAAACGTTGTAAAAAAAACTTAACACTAACGTGAAAAGAACTTAGAAAAATTACCTTTTCAACCATGGGCACCAGTCGACCTTCTTTCGCCAATATACGTAAAATCTCGACAATAAAAGGAAGGTAGTTATGACGTCGCCTTGCGTTCTCTCTACGGTAGCTACAACTATAAGAGCATTTACAAACGCATGGTAGAGCGAGAACCTCAATTAACCCTTTTAAAAGGCTGTGTACATGAAAACCATATTGACAAACTTACATATCGAGTTTTTGACCTTCTTCTTCAATCTTGTTTTCCACGACTGCCAATTCATCATACATTGCCTCTGTGGTAGGAAAAGTGATTTTACCCTAAAATGAAATATAAAGAAATAACACCGTCAAGCAACAAAAAGAATCGAACTGGAGAAAAATACAAACCTCAAGAATTTCTTCACGCCTTTTAGTGTACTTTTCCATCATATTTCCAACAACAGCCATAAGACTGAACATGATATCGCCATCGTTGAATCTTAAAATCGGTGTTAACTTTTCTACGCACGCCTATATAATAAGTAAGCTCACCTTCGCATACGCTCTGTGATTATGGGACTAATCACTTCCATCCATGACTTTCCATTGGGAATCGAAGATACTTCGAGCGGGAATTCTCGTAAACCATCAAGCTCGTAAATCTAAAGCATTCCTTATGAATAACGTTTGAACATAAATCTAGAATATATGAGTTCTTAAAATTTTACAGCGAATACGTTTGTCACACACACTTTAAAAACGATTCAAAAAATGTCTTCATATTTTGCCTAAATTTCAACAAATTCTCAAGATCCAATCTTATTTACTTTATTTCCTACAGGAACAAAAGTGATAAAGTGATAATTATCTTCAGATTGAGGTAGATTAAGATCCAGCTCATAGAAGGTCGGACGAGCGAAGCTATTATGCACTTGGCGGATTTTCTCAGAATTTGACAGAACCAATCCACGACTCTGAAAGCGTTAAAATGAAATTCTTACCCATAGATAGCTTGAATCACTGAAAATAAAATTCGTCATTGAAATAGTATATCTCACAGCAGGATCAATATGCTTAGCAAAATCACGATATTCCTCAAGCACTGGTCCAAGCTTAACTTTAGGATCGTTCACGTTCATTAAAAGGTTAATAATAGCCTGAGTCGCACAAGCGTTAGTGATAACCTGAATTGAAAACAACACAGCATAAAGCTTAATAAACAGTAATAACCAATCATAAGAGAAAAGTGCAATAAAAAATTCACAAATATAATACCTGCTGCGCAAAAAAAACGTTGTTTGTCTCAACGGGTTCACCAATAGGATCTTCACCGGGTCTCCATTTGAAAAGAAAAATCAGTCCGTAAATCGGGCTAAAGTATAAAAGAAGTGTGAGAATTGTAAAGGAATAAATAAGCGATGATCCCATTATGGTTTTACACCAAATAAAAGCATACTATATACTACACTATTATGAGTAGTGTATAGACACCATTATGCATTATTATACACTACTATGCAAGACACCATTTAACTAGTAAATTTTACTAGAATTTAAGAAAATTGGGAAGGCTGAAAGTGAGGAATCCAGAATTATTCAGCACCAAATCTACTTAGGCACATCCATCAAGACTGTGAAGTAGAACTATAATACAACTTATGCAAATTACAATCACGAAAATACTATTGCAAAAAGTATAGTAAGATGGTCAAGATGAATATTTTTGAAATATCAGGTTGAAAGTATACGTTTGGGGTCTCACATAAACTTAACATGGTATTTCTCGTATCACAGCGCGATATTTCAATATTCAAACGCAACCATTAGATTCCAACAAGGCAGTACTTTATATTATAAAGCAAGTGATTACCCATTATCAAATACTTAAAATAAGTGAAAAATTCCACCTGTAAGGAGATGTTTCTTCTTCCGACATTGAGTGGAGTTCCTCAACCTGTACTCCTTCCACACCAAATCCGCGTAACATTTCAGTAAAAACGCCTGGATCTGATTCGATCAGCGTCCAAACACCTTCTTCTGACATCTGCTGAGCAGAATACTCGAATCAGGTAATATGTTTTTCTCAGATTAAAGAAATGTCGCACTAAAGATCATAAGGCAAATAAGTGTTGACTCAGAGATACTAAAATAAAAGTAGAAATACAGATTTCGTTCGTAAATAAAAGTGAAAAAAAATCCTCATCACTCAGTGTTTCTAAATGACATCCATAAATCAATCATTGTACTATAACTGAACTCAATTCCACACAATCAATAACCAATATTTTGAGTAATGGATATAGTGAAATTTACGACGAATACAACGCATTTTCCGAGTTACCTGTATTACCACTGGTTCGCATTACTAAGCGTCTTTCAAGCACTAAATTTATGCAGCTTGTTAGCGTAAAAGCGTTATGACACAGTGTTTTAGCGTATCAATCAACCAGCACAGATGTAAATGTGATATAGTGCTAAGTCGAAATAATATACTTTGAAAATACGTATTATTATTTTAAGAATATCAGCGACCTAAAAAAATCCAACATGACCTCAAAGAGCATCAGATTATACGTTCTATCAATCCACACGTATTAGTACAAAGGTTCCAAATCTTAAATTAAGTGATAGCTTATCTACTATTAAAAATATAAACGTACATTCCATGGGAATGTTAGCTAACGCGACATCTGGTGCTGAAAAATAGATAAGATAAAATTAGGTAAGCCTTTGCGTTAACCAATCCATGATGGGATACAACTAAGCATTCCTATTTAACGTGACATCGTGGAGGTAACTGAATGTGAGTTTGCTCCATACAATGACCTGGTGAAACCACTATTATCAAAACCATTCCTGCTTATCTCGCAAAATTTCCTTGGTATCTTGATAGATTTGTTGGAAGCCATGGACCTATACTGAATAAGGTCTGTTAAGACGTGCGTGGCGCCTTCACCTTCGTGTTACGTAACTCCATTGAAAACTGTATCAACCAAAAACTGATCAGATCTCTTTGCCGACAAATATAGCATATCAATAGATATTAAATGAATTGCACTGGTTTAATTAGTATTCTTCTCGAGTTTAACATATAAACATTGTTGATTACCGAATAAGTGATGCTGAAAGTAGTATCATCTTCATTTACCAGGTGCCTACGTCAGCATTGCATTTTAAAATACATTTATTATAATGCTACAAAGAATCGTACCCATAGGATTAAGCTCGTCATCTTCTACAGCCTCTAATGACAACTAAATCATAACTTCATAAATCTAATTTAATCGTAATGAATATGTGATCCCTCCAAAATTTAAGATAAGATAAGATAATTTTTTGCGTTGATTAATCCCTCGTGACGGGATGCGGCTACGCATTCGTGTTCAATATGATATCGTGGAGGTGGTTAAATGCGAGCCTGGTCTATACAGTGACTTGAGTTGACCACTCTTCACTAAGTCAATGCTAGTTATCTTACCCAGACTTCTCTGCCACCAGTTTACCGACCGCCATGGGATGGCGGGCTTGGTAGGCCTGGAGGCGGCCGCGAACTGACTCGGACTGCATGTCTCTGCGGCACCTCCATCATCGAGCCACTGCGCACCCCTTCGAGATTTACGAAATGTGATCTGAAACTTTTACTAACACGGAACATGAATTACTATTGTAATTCGCTGTGTTTCGACATCATTCAATGATGACGTGACCAGTAATTATAAAGTTGTATTACATGTGGTGCTCTTTATACACGAAGCTTTCCTCTGTGTTGAACAAGCATCATTAAAAACAATGAACACAAAAATTTCATGAAATCAGTAAGAAGCAAAACAAAAGTGACCATACAAGTCCGGAAAATTCTTTACCTGAATGGAAAAAAAAGCACTCATCACCGCACGTAACTCACATGATTTATTCTCATATTTAGCCAATTTGCCACTCAAATACATTTACTGGAATGAAACCTATAAAACAAAAGGATTTGACAAAGATTTTGCTACATGCATCACATCGAAACGGTGGAAGACTTTGAGGTTTGTCGAGAATACCATCTGTCCCGTTTTCTAACCATCATCTACCACGAAAAAGCACTCAACTATGTCGAAACAAAAGATGTGTTATCAGCGCTTATCGGTTAAGAAATCGAATTTTTTTGATTTAACTAATACTATCTTTGAGGGAAAAGGAGTATGATGTGAAATTAATTTTCCAAAGTTGATCGGAAAGTGATGTCGTTAGATTGAAACAAAAAAGGCATTATTGTGATAGTAATTACTCGTGAAAATGTCTCCTATAGAACATACCGTATAATTTTGGAAAAGCACGAACGAAGCAGAGATGAATGTAGAACGGTGGACGTAGTGGTGAAAGTATAGAATTGTTAATAAATATTAAAAAGAAAATCTGGTTAATGAACATCCGATGGTGTCATACGAGTCAAATTCAGCCTGCTTGTTCATAATTTGAATAAATCACATACTATATGTATCTATGGCATTCTTTGGATAATTTAGATAAGATAATTTTTGGCGTTGATCAATCCCTTGTGGTGGGATGCGCCCCCGCATTCATGTTCAACGTGATATCGTGGAGGTGGTTGAATGCGTGCCTGGTCTATACATGACTTGAGTTG
>KN716333.1:169696-182159 GCA_000816705.1 Dictyocaulus viviparus
TTCAAAAGCAGATCATAATCTTTGAACGGATCTTCTATCTATCAGTCTTTTATGAAGATGACATTGTGAAGTAGAAGACAAAATTTTCCATCGGAACCGACTTCTTTCTTTATTTTTTTCGTTGGTTATTATAGACTTTTCTTCCAGCTTTCTATTGTAGCGAATTTTATCTCCGAGGTTTTGGTCAAAGGTCGTGTAGTATTATGGTACCACAGATGTATCAGAAGACACCATTTGTTGTTTGTTAGAATATGATCGAACTCTCCGTGGGTCATTATGTTCACTGAAACTCACATTTATAGATAGCTAGCTTATTCTTTACATAACTTCTATGAAAGCGACGTGCTGCCGGCAAAAGTACCATAAGGCATTCTGTACTCAATATCCTGATCCAAACTGTTAAGTCTCAAAGCTTTTTTATTGAGCGTTCCCATTTTCCCATTGGGTCTTTCACGACAAATATGTAAAGTGACGTTTCGTTTCGGATTACTTTTCCATCGGATTGTAGAATGGGTTGTGTCTAGTTTGTTCTCATCTACTGCACTAGTTGATCATCATCAACAGCAATTGGCAATAATGTTTTTCTTATGATGCTGTGGTTAGAGACGAAGTATGACAAAACAAAGAGATAGGATCACATAAGAGTCGACGAGATGAGTTTTGGACCAGCGCACAACAATGTCTAGACCATGCCATTTCATGTAAGGACATCTTTCCTTCAGATAACATGTGACCTTCCATTGTCATTTGTAGATTTTTTGCTCATGATCATCTATAGGACCATTACGCGAAATACAAGACGTTCTGTAGTAATAATAAGATAGATTGAAATCTGACGATACTGGCATTGTATGAAACAGATGCATTAAGAACTGTCTCTATGTCGTGTCGTAATGATTTGAACTAGTTTTAGTGACGTCTGGCTTAATTCAAGATTTAATCTCATCCCATCGGTTATCTTGCCATCCAACGTCGTAAGCAGCATGAGACAGAGGGTGCAGTAGTGAGGCCGAATGTTTGCTAGTTTAGCTTCATTTCGTCTGGAATTCTAGAATAGTGCTGCTAAGACATTTCTATGTTTTTTCGCTACAGGCAGTTACCTACCTATTTGAATCATCAAAACACTGACGTTTTTTGACATGTTTGAGGCTTACATGTAAAAATAAAATTCCGCTTGGTGTCACGATGAGATAAAGCGCAAAGATCAATTTCATAAAGCGTACATTGAAGTGCTCTCTTAAGACATAAATCTTATAGAAATATCTATAAGAACACTTAGAGAAAAATACTTCTTATTCAGAAAAGTCAAACGCCAGTTTAATTTCATGCATCTGATTATCGAACTATGTTATCTAAAATTTATCTGATTTGAAATCCACTTTCTATCAGCAGCTTCAATCGAGTTGATTTTTGAAATGCATTGAACTCAATGCATGTCGTCCATTCACATCATTTCTGGTAAAGAAACGTAATGAAAATCGTGAAAAACTCGGTTCATTAGACTTCATTTAGCTGTTGTGGCTTCAAATATCATAAAAAACACTCTGTTTCTTGAAATTCTATAATAATACAAGCAGAAATAAATATTGATTAGTTAGAAAATGAAAGAAAGCTTATGCGAGAAGGTAACGATAGATGCATTGCCGCCAATGCATGACATATTCGACGACATGACTTCATTTCGGCTTTCAATCTATTGTATAAATAAAAAATATTAAAGTTATTTAATTAGAAAAATATGTAAAAATCAGTTTATGACAATCGGAGTGAGTAAAGCAGCTTTTCGTCAGTAATAAGCTTAGTTGTAATGCTAAGCATCTGAACTAATATGATCCTGGATACGGTATGAAAAATGTTTGGCTTAAGAAAAACATTATTCCGGAATAATCTATCCTCTTTGTTACGTATATAAATATATCGTTGATAAATTTAGAGCAAATAGAAAAATTTGTATTCAAATAAGTCTTTCGTAATAAATTACGTGTTCTAAATAGATCAATAATCGATTACTCACTATCAGATCAATTGTAACGAAAAGAGAAGAAATCAGTTTGATTGAAAAATAACAACAACAACAATATCAAATAGATATCATATCATTGATATCATCTACCATTGATGATAATAGATGCGATCGATATACGTCAAAACCGTGCTCTAGGTCATTGCAAATATCGATCGATAATTTTCGTTTATGATTCTCAACAGATAGAATATGAATATGTTATTTACATCGTATTCTGTTACAATGTTGTATTATTATTGTTATTATTTTATATTATTTACATTTATTTAATATAGAACTTTAATTCATCAGTGCTTTTAATGCTACAGATTCTATTTAGTATATTATTGAAATTAGATTTTATTTATATTAATGTAACAAACAACCCACGTGATTGTCGTATTCTGTTCTTATCTTATCATTTTCTTATCACTTTTTTGTTTTTATGACGTAAATATTTGTGAAACTTACCAATACAATTACTTCCAAATCTAAAAATAGCACAAAGATCATATATTAATTGAACAACAATAAACAAATATGTTTGGCTCATAATATATTAATCATTTTATTTCATATTTTAATTCAATAATTTCTTAAATGAGTGATTTGTATTAAAATACGATTAGTGTGCTTACTAGAACTGCTACTACAGCTTAAAGTAGGTTAAGCTGAGTGTTGGCGTTAATCAATGTAAGCCCGAATGCATTACGTGTTAGACTGAGCTTAGTAATTACGTTACAGTTTATTGATCAATGTGAGTCTAATGAAAAAAGAGATCCAGCCAATTTCCACTAACTCAACTACGAACTTCTACTACTAACTTAACTCAAAGGTGCTCATGCTTTCGACCTCTTAGATATAGAACCATTCACGTCATCTTTGTAGGATCGTCGACGTAACGCTGAAGCTCTTGCTGGTATTTTGATACGCATCGCTTAGCTAATTTTTTATGTTTGTTAATTTTACGAGATTTGATCTACATGATTCAAATATCGCTTTAAAGTCTATCAACGATGAAATATTGGAGTTTAAAAGTTATAGAATGACGAATGAGGTAGCTATTAATCTTACGAATACTAGTAATTAGTGTTGCAATGAGGAATTCGACTGCCTATATCTTCATCATTAAATATTGTTTCCCCTTTTTGAGTCAAGTTTCTCTTTTTTTTTTCGTGAAATCACAAGTCAATAGTCTCAAACGTTTCATTTATTGCAATCGATAAGTTGTTTACGGCAACTATAAATTGTCGTAATCGAACAACATCACACAAATCACTTCATCTTTCACAATTGTACTATCATCGCACTGATGAAGAACATCACGAGATTGTTCAGTACCTTACTGGACGATAATATCGATAATTTCTTAGGTCATCATCGTCATCAACAGTATCATGATGTGTTTTCGAATTGACGACGAGAAATCAAATAACTTCACAGAATTTCAAGACAGCTGAGGATATATTTTGATGAATAAACGAATATATACCAGCATTCGTTGTAAATGGTTGCTATATATTTTTGTATATGTGTTTGTACTAAACATTATATAGATGAATAAGTGTGTATGTATGTATGCCAATGTGCACATCTGAATATATATATATGTTCATATATATCTATGTATATCTACAGATTGGCACAGTGGTAGGAGCGGCCACAGTGACACGTTTGACACCACTTACTCGGGTTTGTGTTCTGCCCCAAGCCAATCAAGCCTTATATTCTTTAGATGTCGGTAGAATTGACACTAGAATAACCTGCGAATTGCCAGCAGCATTGCCATGACAAAAGACTGATCTTCTCAAGTATGTCTATAGATCAATCCGACCGCAACACCTATACTTCAGAAAACGAACGGGTAACGCATCTCTAGAAGGGGATGGATTATACCAATGCTTATCCCATTTCATACTATATGTATGTAATATTGACGTAATCGTGTCATCGCGACGGTTACTACCGAGTATAAACGGCTGAGAATTATCACGCAGTAGCGAAATTATCTGTTAATCACCGTACTAGAAAAACCATGAAAAGTTTGACTGATAATAAAGCTTCCTGTAAAAATCGAAACAGAACGCAAGTCACATCTTAATCAGTACCTCATTTGTCCTCCATTAAGTGAAATACGAATAAGAAAAACCAATACAGAAATCAATAAAATAGGCTCGACAGCAACAGTCTGTCTGTTTTCATAGTATGCTGTAGTTGTTGTTTTTTTTTTTTTCCCTCTTCAAGCCAAATAAGGTAGCAGTGTGGAATTTTTGAGTTTCAAAGAAAGCATGAAAAAAGGAAGGAAAGTTGTTTTTTTAAGTACTAAATCAATAAAAAATAAATGAAATGCTGTAAAAAGTGATTTGTATTTTATTAGTATTTTTATTGAAAGCATGAAAAAAAAACATAAATATTAAAATATCAAAAAAAAAACAAGCAGCAAAACATTTAATGTCAATATTTAATTGGGATTCATTCGATGTTGACGTCATCGTTGATGACTCGAACGAATGTTATTTAAGTTTTAGTTGTTGTCAAACCTCATGAATATAAACAGACGTTTGTTGTTCTTCAACAAACTTCGCATAAAATGAGGTTGATTTTCGAAATATAGTTCGTATTTGAGTTCAGATCATAACCGAGTTACTCAAAGAAGACTCAATAAAGCTTTCAACTCTGTACTCGTACTATTACTAGTATCATTAGTATTGTATTTTTTATTATAATTATTCTTATAATAATGATTATTATTACCGTAAACAATGAATGTCAAAGGGATGTAATCGATAAATAAAAAGAAACAATTTAATAGAGTAGGAAAAAAAAACTTACCAACAAATATAATAAGAAAAATAAAAACCAGCTGATGATCAATAAAATTTTGCAATAACAACTATTAACTTGTTTTTTTTTCTATAATAATAATAATAAGTTTTTTTGTTACGACATGATTATCGATCAATCAAATTCAATTTGATGCATGTAAACATCGGATTGTTTTTTTTTTCGGATGATATTATTTTGATCGCAAAAAAATCGATACCCGTTGATGACTCATCACACAGATACTTATAAACAAATCACAATAGAAAACATTATTATTTTTCTGAATTTAATTAATATTTCAATAAATTGTATACATATACAATAAACAAAATGTTATGAATTGATTCGCTTATTGTCATGCAAAAAAAAAAAATTTACTTATACTAAAAGTGTTAATTTATTTCGTGATGTGTTAGAAAATTGTGGAAATAATAAAATACTATTGATTATTGATTTAATAAAATTATTAATTTTATTGTAAATGTTTCAATGTTTTCGTTGTTTGATCGCCTCAATAATCATACAACGTTAATGGGTTATAAGAGGACGCTTCCCTACCGTACAATAAGCTTTTCCCTCATATCATAACGATATTAGTATTTGTTATTCTATCAGTATTATTGAACATTGATAGTCAATTACATGACTCTTTTTAAACATCAAGCAGAAATGGCGCCAATTCCGCCGGCGCCTGTCTGAACGAACGATGAAATGCAAATAATTATTCAACAGAAATAGCATCATCCACGTGATACAACCTCAATCGTCTATTTACCTTATCAACAGAACTCAAATATGAGGATAACAAAGGTATCAACCATAAGTCAATATCAATAATATATATTATAAAACGCATAAAAACTTACATTATAATTATAGATATTTGTAAAATTACTTACTTAATATGCTTACATATATAGTATTATATTAATAATAGTGATTTATCGATTCACATTAGAGGTTAGGAGTTTTGCAAGGAGTTACCACCATCTTAATGTAAAAATAAAACCGCAAAGTGCTAATTATCTCTCAAATCGAATAAAAGCTGATGTTTTGAAATAGTGACGACCTCAGGAGGTTCAAATGGTGCTCCATTCAAACTCATGATAATATCAAACTCATCCGACATAACTTCAGAACCAGAAAGCTGTTAACTAACGTCTGAACAGCACGGGAGATGTTTTACATAGATATACCATCATGTTAATATTTACTTCTTTATTTTTTGATCTCTTGCTTTTTTTCCTTAACAGATTCTAAGCTTAGTCATAAACTCGAAACCTCATCTGTGACTTGAACCTTTAACTTATTTCACGTGCTTTATAATTAAAGCGTAGTAACAATGTTTATTGATTCATTGATGATCTAGTAAATTCTTCTTTATGAAGAAAAAAGTCATTGATATTTTCAAAGTATTCACGTAGATGTCGTCACTTTAACTTACTTTGTATGTCATTAACTAGATGGATATTCATTTTTGAATTCAATCATGAATTGAATAGGTGAAAAGCTGATTAAATCAATAACAAGATATTTTAGTTCTAAGCATATATTTAACTTATTCTCATAAATTTGGATCCTCAAGCGGAACTCGAACCAAATAGCACGTAGAACCAATAGGTAGCACACCAGGTCGGACATTTATAGATTAGAGTTCGAGTCTCGATTGAGGCTCCAAGTTTTGCGATAGACTATTACCGTGCAGTTGTAACTGTAGAAGATCACTCAGGCAATCAATGGCTACCACCCGTAGATAAACATCACCAATCCTTAAAGCTGTTCAAATATTCTCATGTTGAATGAAAGCGAACAGCTGCTATCCACGAAACAGTGTTCTGAACTGCTTGACGTTGTCGTGTATCTGTAGAACATCACTAAAGTAAATATATCGCAATTCATCACTACCATTTGTAGATGAACTATCAATTATTGAAGCAATTATAATGCTTTCGTATAAAAACAGAATAATCAATATTTATATTTTAGTTAAGCAGAAAATACAACTAAAAATTTTATGTGAGAAGCAAAAGAAATTCTAACGATTATGATAAACAGAAGATGACGTCATTAATGGTGCTGTATAGCAACATTTACGTCATCTATTTAGAAAAAAAAATGTGACAGTCTCATGAATACTTGAATTTTTTTATTGATTCAAAAAATCTATATGTCAATGTTTAACGTTGATTGCCTATCGATGGAGATCATAAACATCTTAACGAGGAAAAAATAAATAAATCAAAAAACAAGTGAAAAGTAAGACACGCAGATATGAGGTTGTGAAACGTAGTGACGATAATCACACTAAAACATGAACAATTTTTTTTGCTTATGATTACAGTATCCTAAGAATACCGTGTCAATCACAAAACTCGGAGGTTTAGATGTAACTCACATTCCCATCAAGCAAATCTGCTCAACTGAAGCTGTAACAAAGAACAACTCGTAGCTTATGAATGAACGTCTACTTGCTCCTTGATTATCATGTACACCTTGTTCAACCTTAATTCAATGTGTTTTCTTCATTCACCTCAAGCAATAACATCACAACTAACCACGATCACCACTATCTCCACCATCACCACCACCACCACGATCGCCACCGTTACCAACGTCCCCATTATCACCCCTATCACCACCATTATCACTACCATTTATGTTAAAAATCACTTTCTATGAATATTTACTGCAGAACGAGGCAAGGGAAATATTTCTTACGCTTATAGGTTCTTTTCTGAGGAGCTCATAACGGCTTGCATACTTCTAAATAAACAGAAGACTGGTATCGATTGGTCGATGTCGGTACAGATCGTAGCATCTTTCTCATACAAAAACTTTGAATGTCTTCCGATTAAAATGAACAGCATCTGATTGATTAGTATTGATTTTTCACTTGCTCTTAAATCAATCAATAATGATTTATGTAGACGTTCTTGAGTAAATTTTAATAAAAATAAATAGCACACTATTTAGCCGTATGATAATTGACTGGATCGATTAATTTTCATTGAATTCTTCTAGAAAACAAAATGTTAATGAAATGTAAATATATCAAAAAAAAAATGTAAATGTAATATTTTTTTAGTAAACAACAACCCTTCAACTTTTCTTTTAGCTACCGTATCCTTTTGTGTTTCCTTTTTAGTAGTGTTCTATGATTTTTCAATATTTTTTTCTTCTTTCTTTCTTTTTTCTTTACCATTTCATCCAACCATAATTAGTTATTGATTAATTATTTTATTGATTCATTAATTTTCATGTACTAATTTTATTAATACATCTTTACTATAATTGTATTAGCTACTATAATAATAGCAGTCATTATTATATTGTTAACATTATTGATTAATTTTAATAAGAGGTCAAGGACGAGTTTTCTTAATTTCTGAGACTCATTCGTAGCTTCTTGTGCATTTGTAAGATTTCAAGTTATGAAAACTTTCCTCAATTGTCAACCTACTATCTTTTTTCATGATTTCCTCATTGATTCATGTAAAATATAAGCTGTAATTCGATTTTTTCTTTCCTCAAACCTCGTCATCACTGACAACCGCTAAGGTCTTAATGGATTGAGGACTCATTGTGTATTCCAACCTCTTGATGAAAGTTTGCACTAAGAGTGACGACATTTTGAGGAGTTCAATTGTTCGTTGCTATGTGTTATTGATAGAAATAAATGTTATTCTAAAAACAATAAAAACGAACAAATGTTAAGCTTAACAAATTACTTAATTTATTTTTTAATTTTCGTCAAGTACATGCGGTTGAGAAAAAAATTTCTAGACAAGAAAAAAATCAATTATTTTAAATAATACAATTAAATTTTTAAATCTCATTTTAAGACTTTCGATATGAAATTATCGTTCATTTAAATGAAACGTGGAAAATTTCTCAAGATTTCAAAATGAAAGCGGAAAAAATCAATATTTTTACTACAGTATCCAAATACTAAGAGAGACTACAAAAAGTTGACATCATTTGTTTTTTTCCAGGACTTCAAGTGATGCAAACTTTTAGAGTTGATCAGCACTTATGGGATGCGCTCATGCATTCCTCTTCAGCATGATAATGAGGAGGTGATTGTACACGATTTTAATTTAGGCAATGACTTGAGGTAATCGATTCTTTCGAAATGAACACTGTTGATATTCACAAACATTTTTGTTATCAACTTAATTTGGCCTCAGCGTGATATCACCATCGGTTAGGCTAGAAATCAGCTCGCATCATGATTTGCATAACACTGCGACATCTTGTACTTCTCAGCTAGGAGTCCACGTTCTATGATTTCAATCAACTGGTGAACGTTTTTAAGAATAGAAATCTTACACAATTACTTTTTTTCTCATATTCTCTAAACAGAAGACAAAAGTTGGTTGGTCATAAAGCTAATCAATACAGAAATATATACAAATAAAAAACATCAATTATTTAATGGTCAGTTATTCTTGAAAATAAAGCATAAGCATAAGCATTGGCGTAGCGTTTATCCTTTTATCCTCATGTGAAAACGTGCCACGGATACGTTTCCCTCATGGTATCGTGAGGATGTTTGAATGCGAATGTGAGTCTATACGTTGAGTGAAAATCAGGATTTCCAGATCATCACGGTAGCAACTCATCGATTTTTAAAGTATGAAAGATTTGGTTCGCCTGCGAGTAAACTCGAATTTTGTCCATTGCGTAT
The DNA here is from genome assembly GCA_000816705.1 of Dictyocaulus viviparus. NCBI lineage: Eukaryota > Metazoa > Nematoda > Chromadorea > Rhabditida > Metastrongylidae > Dictyocaulus > Dictyocaulus viviparus. The sequence goes on from KN716333.1 coordinate 179,215, forward strand.
ACAAATCTGAAATTTTATAATCGTTAATAATTTTTTATTTCACATAAAAAAATTTCTAAGAGCAAAATGCTTTCGTATTCGTTCTGAACAGCCTTTAGAAAATTTCAATATCTAATGAAATTTGTTTTAGCTTTATTTCGTTTTTGATTTTCTACGAAAACACTGGAGGTCAAATATAAATCGATTCAATGTTGTTTATCGTTTGGCATTATGTTGTTGTTTTAATAGCTCCTAAAAATTCTCTTTTTGTTTTTTTGTTTTCTATTCTTGATCATATAAAAAAAAAACTCAAATGATCACTATTGTAACCGTTTCATCTAGACATCAGTTTTTTTATAATGATTTGAAAATTTGAAAGAAAGCACAACAGATTCACCTCCTCGTAGATTTACCTCATTGATTTTAGTCTTCTCTCAAAGACTATTATGAGTCATTTTTATTATTTTTGATGGAAAGAAAAATACATTAAAAAGTGCCCTTTATTTTGCATATATTACGTTTTATCTGTGGATTTGCCGTTTTATGAATCATTTCGTAAAAAATCACTATGAAACAATGCCGATATTCTGCTATTTATCGATTTTTCTCGTAGGTCAAATGTCCGCAATTCCACCCATCTCATCAATCGATACGTACTTTTTTCATTCCTAGTCAAATCACACGTTCTTTTGATGTTTATTATTGAAAATTACATACAGATAATTATAAAAATTTTCAACTTATTATAATAGTTGTGGCTTTTTTGAAATAACATAGTAATAGGTTGTGTTTTTCTGTTCAACAAATGAAACATAAATCGATTTTTTTTATAATTTATTGATTGAATTTGAGAAAAAAATAGGTAAACAGATGTATTTTTTTCTCTACTTAATAACATATCGATTAGGAAACGTATATTTTTTACGATCAATAAAGTGTTATTTATACTTTGAACACAACTGAATATAAACTGAACTGTTTACTATTATCAGTACGAAAAAAAAACAAACAAACAACAACAACAACAAGAAAGAAACGTTGTAGCTTTTCATTTTGTAGGAAATAATCGGGTATGCTAGAAAATTTGCCTTATTTACTTTAGGCTTCTTTCTTGTTTATTTCACTTTTTCCTTATTATTCGCTTAATGTTTTCGTCATTTTTTTTCATTTCTGTCCTATCTTTACCTATTTTTGGTCGTTTTATATAACTCTCTTTTTCACCTTATTCTACCTCATCTCTACATATTCATGTGAATATTGATGGTGTAATCATTTTTTCCCGTTCAATATGCCCTCTCGTAGTACTGATGAACATTATTGTTATAAAAATAGTTCCGCCTCATAATATAGGAGGTTGAGGCAATTCGAGTTATGAAATCCGATTAAAATGATATCGGATGTTGTTGGTAGTGATGGTAGTGATTAATGAAATTTTTACTAAATCCAAAAAGTGCAGACGAACGCAGCCAGTTTTTTTTTTATCAGACATTCAACAACAGTTATTTATATACAATGTGATTTGTTATCGATAGTACCAACATCAACACAAATAATCGATACCTATCCTTAAATTAAGAATTTGTTTCACTCGCAATCATTGAAGACGTCGGAGGCTTCATCTAGCATATCATCGTTATCGTCGTCACCGTCTTCGCCCTCGTAGAAGTCGACGTCTCAGATAGGCGAGGAAAAAAACAAAAAAGGAATAGTGAAGAGGAAAATTCCATTAACCTCACTCCCAATTATTCAATCTACGATAAAATTTCACATAGAAATGAATAGAATTATTTGGTCTTAATATGCACTTTTATGGCATGCAAATAATACCTCTTTTCAAAAAGTATGAATCATAAATTTGAGAAAGAAAATCCTCACGTCCTACAATCTCATTCCGACACATATTGATCGAAGATCATTCACACTTTTAACTCGTTTCGGAGGTTCACTTAACGCTATTCGACTAACTTTACGAGTTATTTTCTCTAAAAGGATTAATACGTAACAGTGGGGCATAACTATTTAAAATATTCAATATTAATGTAAACACTATCCATCCTATTTAGATAATCATAACTATGAATGATATCAATTCTAAGCCATCATGAGGAAAATGATAAGAACTACAATAAGTCCACTGCTTTTCTACATCTATCTAAAGAGAAAAGTATTGAGGAGCGCTTGGGTACGAAATCTACCGTAATGAATCAATCGATTATTCATAGTCAAGTAGATCAAGCTTATTAAATTGTTCTGATGATTTTCGCCCTAACCAATACCTCTCACTTTTTACGCAAACTTTTCTATGCAAACTTCTAAGAAATTTATTGAAAACTATTATTATTATTTATTTATTAAAAAGTGTTCTGCAATCCTTCAGAAATGGAAATATCGTTAAAATTTTACGATTCAATATTTTTCAGAGCTGCTCGTACCGCTTATTGATTAGAGTTTCGACGTGATGAACGTTAGTCGATCAATAACTATGTCCTGCATGTGTCAGCTCTTTTGTATGTGTGTTCTTCATTTACTATAATCGTCGTTCAAACTACTATATTCATTTCTTCACTGGTGCAAAAATCATTACGGCCTAAGCGATGTTAGCGAAATTTTCGCAATAACTTTTGCACCATTGTATTATGTTTATATCATCTTAACGTTCACGATATTACGGGCTTCATTTTCAAATACAACTCAACTACCAGGCTTTTTATTGAATGGTTTTGATCTATGGTGATCTGTTTCATAAAGAATGTGTCTTTTCTACTGTAACTATCAGATTTATGTCTAAATGTAAAACAACAAGCAAACAAACAAACAAACAAACACCTACACATCCACACCAACAACTGTACAAATATTAGGATGTCATATGAGATCTGATCAATAAAAAATTCCCATTGTTTACTCAAACTTATTTCGCAAACTCAACTCTGAACTCGAACCATTATGACGTGAAAATTGTAAAA
>KN716333.1:182259-192804 GCA_000816705.1 Dictyocaulus viviparus
TTTGCACTATTTTATTTTGTTTTTATCATCTTAACGTTCACGACATTACGGGTTTCATTTTCAGATACAACTCAACTACCAGGCTTTTTATTGAATGGTTTTGATCTATGATGATCTGTTTCATAAAGAATGTGTCTTTTCTACTGTAACTATCAGATTTTTGTTTAAATGTAAATAAACAAGCAAATAAACAAACAAACACCTACACATCCACACCAACAACTGTACAAATATTAGGATGTCATATGAGATCTGATCAATAAAAAATTTCCATTGTTTACTCAAACTTATTTCGCAAACTCAACTCTGAACTCGAACCATTATGACGTGAAAATTGTAAAATCTCTACGAAACAGTTTCCATACACTGAACCAGCATATAAACAAATAAAGTTCTTGACAAGAGTTCAAATTAAATCAATAATTTGGGCGACGTACGTATAGGAAGCATGAACGTCTGGTGTACTGTAAATGCGAATTTGTTTGTTTATTTCTAAGCAAAATCATAAAATCATAAACAAAAAAATAAACATAACAAAAATACATTTGTAAAAATTATGAGGATAAAAACAAAGCAATTAGAATACAATAACTAATAAAATAGTTAGAATTCATTAGTGGTATGACAGAATTCACGTTTCTTCACCTCATTAGTTTGATTCGACAATGAGGTTATGAGGTATTATAATCAACCAGTAGATCGCCGTCGACAACGTTTCGATTCCACGCAATCAACTAGTCAGCTGATGATCACCTCATTCGTTTCATTAATCGATAACAATCAATAATGGTAGGAATTGAAATAATTTCAGTTTGAAAGAGAAAAAATTATTCTCAAAAAAACTATAATATTACTGTTTTAACAAGTAGTAAAAAATGAAAAAGATTGGAATCATTTTTTCCTGTTCTAAAGCGTCTTATACGGTATATACATTTATTATTAAATTTATCTTTAATATTATTAAAGAAAAAAAAAGAAAATGCCCTCTTACAAAAATGAATGTAAATATAAAAGGGTGTATAATTGAAAAATTGTTTGATTAAAATCTTTTAAAATTCCACTTTAAATATTAAGTTGTTTATTTATCAAGTATTTTGAATTTATTTATACATTATTAATATAGATCAAAGTAGATCGATGGCAGATCAAAAAGCTAGGCAACAAAATGACGTATGTTTTTCCAGCTGCTGCTTGTTAAATTTGAAACAAATTCATCTATGAAAACAACAAAAAACAACAACAACAACAACAACAATCATGTGTTTATTCACGAAATACAGGAATTCATTTTGAATAAAAAAACAGTCAAGTAGGTTAAATTACTTCCTCTTTTCCTCTATTCAACCTCGTAATTACTTGATGTTGTGATTATTGTCGGATTCGTGGAATTCATTAAAAAGAAACCTTATACGTTTCTAGTTGTTTTTCTTTTCTCTTCTATGAATATAAAACAAAATTCTTCTTATAAGATTATTTATTTAATGAAAACTTACAAGTCGATTATTTTTTAATGATAAAATTTCTACGTTAGCTTAATTTATAAGCTATTGATTTTCTTTGTCGCATCTTATATGAAGAAGAAATGGATTCGGGTTTTTTTTCGCTTCGTTTTTTTTCTAATCAATAGTTTTCTAAAAAGAAAAAACACATATTTTCTTATACACACTGCAAAATTTTCGTTAATTGAAAAAATGTCGGAGAGTTTTTTTTCTTTTACTTAACCTAAAACGTTTAGAGAGTCATTAATATTTTCGAGATTACAATGACGTCACACTTGATGTAAAATTTTCTATGAAGTTCAATAACAACAAAGTTCATAAATAATTTAGTATTACTAATGAAGCCATTTTTCCCTCACCAATTACGTCATATCCTCATCTACTCATCATCAGAGTCCATGGATGACTTAGTTCATCGATATTTTTCCTCTTTTTTCAGTGTCCTATTAGCATATTGTTTATCAAATTATTTACAATATGATGTATTATTGATATAATTTCATTATATATTTTGTTCCCCCCAATTTGTTCGCTACTTTTTATAGTTGCTAAAAGCATGTTATATATTCATCCCATAATCAAATCGATTCAATCAGGATCATTATAATATTAATACATCTTCAGAAAAATTGATCTACTTCTCAATCGATAATAACAGTATCAATTATTAATGATAGTTTTTCATTACTTCTATCGAATGTGTATCCAATTTCATTGAAAAAAAAAGCTAGAACTTTCACATTCCCCTAAAAACACTCCATTTATGAAAAATTGTGGAAAACCTCTTCGTTTTTTGGTGACATCTGCGTTGGTTGCCGTCTACGAGAGTTCGGGCTCGGCCGAACAAAAGCAAACTAAGGTTTTCAAACCACAGGGGTCAGTAGATTGGTACCAAAATATTCTAGGAGAGTAAGGAGCGCTGAAATGACAACAGATTGGTCATGTCAAGCCACAGACTACCTCTCGTTTAAACACCTCCACTGTAACTTAATGTTGATCTGCTGTTATGGACTTCTCCTCAGTCACAGTTTGAATCTTGCTGTTCAGAAATTGTCAAACAATCATAATGATGCTAATACCAATATAAGCACTCATTCTGTGTTTGGTAGACTACCTTATACAACGCAAAATTCGTAACGTTTATTGCTGTTCCATACCGGTACGCTATGATGACCTGTGTGAGGTTGATGAGTCCGCTACGTATTGATATGATTAAGTATCATACCATTTTCAAGAGAAAAGGCAATATTTCTTCTTCTATGTCAACAACATAACAGTAGTTATTGAAAAATTATGATGGAATTTGCCGTATTGTAGTCACAAGTATATCATAACATACAAATCAGCGATAGGAATTCACTGAATTCTGGCATCAATCAATAGGCATTCTCCTCATCACATTGAAGCCGAACACCAGAACTCTTCTAATCAAGCAACTTTCCCACTAGTTACAATCCAGTTCGAGTAAATAATTATGTTTTTTCGCTGAAAACAAACCTGTATGTTCGTCATTTATTTATTCAGATGATGTTCATCCGAAATTTTCGATCAAGGGTAGAACGAGTGATCTTTCTCGTCTCATAACCTCAAGCGGATATTTTTGAAGAGATGATTGTTAGTTATCAAATGTATGCGACGTTTATAAGTGCTCTCGCTTGTATGATATGCAAAAACTCCAAGTAGCACACAGTAACAATGTGCTGTGTCTCACATTTAATTGCACCACTTGGCTCAATTTCTGCTTTCCATGTCCTACAGACATTACTGCAGCACTAACAGTAGTAGTACATCAGTTAGCACCAATAACATTGTATTTCACATCTTCATTATAGTGAAGACCAGCAATGCATTAACTTGACGTGACAATAATAGTGTTACCAAATCCGCATAGCAGAACATACTGAAACCAATGTGATGATGATGATATGCACTATTAAATAATGCACTAGAAAGCCGAACAAAAAAAAACAGAGAGAGAGAGAGAGAGAGAGAAGAGAAGAAAACTGAACAGGTCATGATGATAAACGACGCTATTGATGCTGTTAATTACTAAAGGATTGATATTAGCGAACTGATATAAATCACATATTGTCACAATTGTAATCGTTTCTGAAAGAAAATAAAAAATAGAGAAGAAGAAGAAGCTAGGGAAAAAATCAATACAATATGTCGAGAACCAGTACTAGTTGATTCATATCAATCCTCATTTACAGACCCGCATAGTGCACTCACGATTTTAAACCACAACAGGCAAATGAAAAAACACACACACATAACGAACGAACGAACGAACGAACCAACGAATGGACGGACGGACAGACCACACAAGAAATAAACACTGCGTGAGTAACCGTAAAGGCGGAAAGCGTTATGATATGTACAACAGCTATGCAATGCGCAACTAATCGCCACCGGGCATTCCGTAGCGTTATAAATGCACCACAATGAACTGCAATTAATTTGCTTTCCATCTGTACTCCGTCTCAGTGATCTGTTGTGTTTCGACACACGGCTTAATTATGTCATCGGACTCGTCGTCCGTCGCATCAAAACTCTCCCATTTTTTAGCAATCGAAAGAATTTTGAACGTGTTAGACAGGCTACCGGAATCTATCGGTTCTGTAACAGATTTCTCCTTTTTCGTTGACATTCGTCTAGCCGGCTCAGATGCTGTACGACCAGGCACTAAAATTAGTATTTTCAGTAATCCTCGGCACATTTTCAAACAACGTTATTTCTAAGAAAAATAATCACACTCACATATTCACTACGTCTAATCATCATCTTGTTCAACTCCCAGATCTACTTTAATCACCAAAATCATCAAGAGCATAATAAGAGAAAAAATCTACTGGTGGCAGAACATGAAAGTTTTTTGTTTAAATTCACTACCCTCAAAACTATTTAACATTTACAGATTTATTAATGCGAGTATCCCAAGGAAAAAGAAACTGAATCAAATGCTAATCCGGCTACAATAAACCTTGCGATGACTGCTTGTATACGTATGTCTTGAGAGAAAAAAAAATGTGCGAAACGAGGGTAATACCTCCTTCTTTCTCCAACTGTACACGTTTGGAGCCACGTACTACACTTCGACGCATAGCACCATAGCCATTCTGTGTCGTAGAATACGTAACATACTGATTTTGACTACTATAATTTGAGTGCTGGTAGTCCTTTTCAGTACCAACCGTTTTCGCTTCCTATTAATAAATGTGAAATGAAAAAATATGGAGAAATGAATACACATGAAAACAAACAAACAGAAAATACCTTGTTATGATTCTCATCAACCTCATTCTCATGACGGCGATTTCTGTTAGGCCAGATGAACCATTTAGGATATTGACGAACTTCAATCACCTAAACAAACAATGATATTCCAGTATGCATTGAGCCGTAGGAGCGACATTTTTTCAAGTTTGAGAAGTAAACAATTAAATTTTATACACACAATATATTGAAGTTCTACGTAAAAAAAAAGTGATTAGTGTATTCGTTAAGGACGGACCACTTCAAATGATAATCCAATCTGATGACTATCAATTTTAAATTCAGAAAATTTACTATACTATACTAATATAATATTCCCAAATTCATAAATCATCATGCAAATGATGTTTGGTTGAAATGATTGTTTGTGAGGGTCGACGGAATTAGGCCGGTCGTTGGCACGATTGAGCTTATGAAGTTAGGCCACAACAAAAAACAACTGACTGATTTTTAATAGGTAAGCAAAAAATCAACAAATCTGGATCGTAATACCTATAGTGTTTTCAAAAGAGTGAATACGGTTTACCTATACCGATCGTCACATAAGCATTTCACAGAGAATTCCAAACAAATCGTCAACAAATCATTCCCTCCATGTGATGTTATATCCGCAAAAGAACAAAAGAACAAGCATTATACCTCACATAAATTTAATTATCGGCAATAAGTTGATAATCATGTGAGGTATTAAAATGCAATTATGAATTTTTTTTTGTTTCACGTTCAACTCTGTCAAGATCTTAATGTGACCGAAAAAACAAGCACAATTTGATGAGTCCACTCCTGGATTGAGGTACAAATTAGTAAAACGGCTTATTAGTGCACAAAAACAACTTTCTAACTGCCATTATGAGTCTAAGCGACGACAACGCTGTTTACGAAGCATATAAAGAAGGAGAGCAAGAATGACGGATAAGATAAAACAGAAAAAACTAAAATTATGAAACTCCTCACCTGAAACTGAAAATCGCGCTTTGGACGGGCGGTGCTCGGTTGAGCAGGTTGGCAAGTGGACCATTCGAAAGTAGCCGACGAATTGTTGTTATTGAGGCAAACTTCCATCATCGTATTTAATACTGGAATAGAATTGAGTGAAAATTTTGAATAAAACGACACACTGTTAGAGTTCGATCACACAAATCACTCGTGAATTTATCAGTGATAGATGAAAATGTTTGTAATCGATAGCAACAAAAGAGGTACCAATAATTTGAAGTGGATTTAAATATGAGAACGAAAAAACTCCCAAACAATCTATTAAACTCATCATTAAAATCAAAAACTCATAATTAAATCATTAAGATTAAAATTTACAGGATTTGGAATTAAAGGGCTATTCAATTTGCAACGCTATACATTTCACTGCAATTGAGGCAAATTGCAAAGCCGAATGAGAAAGGATGAAGTACCAGTCACAATAGAGCTAAAGGATTTTCTCGATTAACAAACTATATTCTAGCCGAAATAATGAGGATTCGAATGAATTCGTGCATAAATTATATATTTTTATCCGTGTAAAGTATATTTATAGGACAGTTTAGGTTCAGAAGACTCATAATGGAAACCATTGAGGTTGCAGAAATGTTTATTGCTGCTTAAATCTTATCAATCCAGGTCATGGGTAAACATTCTAGTACGTATTTATGGGTCATAGAGCCTACATTTCATAGATCAGAAATTACAAAATCAACTTGTAAAGTTAGTAAATATATTATTTAAACAATGACGAAATGCGGTAATTAAGCGAGATGTAACAGAATAAATGAAAGAGAACATAACAGTTAGATGAGGTTGATGTGACATTATAACTAACCAAAAGCACAAAGCGCTTTGTAGAATATAGTACGATAGATGAAGAGAGTTGCAGAGAAATGAGTCCAATATACTGCAGATATTACGTGGATAACCTCGAGAGTGTAGCGAGTGATACAAATGTACGTATACCAATAATAGATATCACTCGTACGCGATGCGAAAAATCATACGGGTTCTCACCACGATCTAACAAAAAACCAACTAATCTATTCGAAATTCATCTACAATCTGCTACTTTTAACTCCATTTGAAAATGAAAGTTCAAAAAAAAAAACTTGATACGTCACATATTGAAGGAACATTCCAAATATTCTGACTATAACAGGCCACAGTTACTCGGATGAGGCAACACTGATAAAATTCATTACGCTTACTAAAATGCATGTCATGAGCAAAATATCGAAATCTCATTTTCGTTCATGAGGCATTTGCATAAAACGAAAAAGCTGTTATTTCTCTGCGAGACTGAAACCAATCGTGTAATAATAATAAAAATAATTAATAGATGAATGATAATGAGGATCATACAGTATCCTAAACATCGTCAGTAACGATTAGTGGAATTTCAGTGTGCATGAATGAAAAATTTAGTCATGGCCAAGCGACATGGACACATATTTCTCTAGTCGTCAACTGGTAGACCGAACCTTCGTCATCTCTCCGCCCTTTTGTCGGGCGGGTACATTCCGTTCGTCGACGTCGCCGCCGCCAACACCACCGCCCCGGTTCCTCCTACCCACCCCTTGCGCTTTGTCTTCCCTCTCTATGTCTCTCTTCGAACGAGCTCCGCCCTCAGGATGTCCTGTCGATAAGCTGAGCATTTTGTCAAAAATGCATAACATTGAAAATTTTACGGTCAAAAATTGCATTTGCTGGAATCATTTATGTTAGAAGATAGTAATTCAATAAGACGTCTTCAAATGATTAATTAAAATCCGTCGAAGAATTTAATATATGCCTAAAATCATCGATTGTATGCAAACAGCATAACGCTCACTACAGAATGCTTTGGCTTTTTTCAAGTAAATAAATAATAGAGAAACAAGAACACAAGTGATAGAAGCACAGCTAAACACTTTATCTGATATTATCACTAAAGGAATTCAAAGTGCTTAACTAATACCAACTTCAAAGAAAAGATTAGCCATAATTAATACATACGCATTAATTCGCATATTTTTCCTCTGGAAACATTCGAAATGAGTCTACATATTACCTCATCTAACATTAACATTTGCGACCAGCTTGATAATATTCGAAATGGTAGGACTGAATAATTCTAAAATTATACGTTGTTTTTTTTTCTCTCGAGAATATTTTCCGCTGCGATGAGAAGACGAGAAGAATTTAGGAAGCACGAAACACACAGCATTCTCACGTAAACTACCTCTAGAAGATAACGAACAAAATCGGCAATATCACGATGATCGAATGACGAAAACGTTTCAGAAAATGCCTAATTTATAGGTTTTCCAAAGCGGGTTGGGCTGTGGTTAAGCTTGTCGAACTTCTATCAAAATGTGACGTCGACCACATCGGAAAATGCGAAACGTCTCAATAACAACATGTCATCTACATCGATACCTTTTGGAATAATCGTAATAGGGCACATGTCGTACTTACGGTGTTATGTCGTCGACCTAGGAACAATAGGGTCAGGCTATGCACGTAACTTAAGGAGTCACCATCAGCAACATCATCAATAGATCGAGATTGCATTGAGGCAAACATGATGTTTGTATTGTGAATAAGTAAGTATCATAAGCAATTCCATTAAAGAAACTTGATAACCTGAGGAAAAAAGTTCTGAAACATCGCTACTTACTAGTTTCGGCTTGACTCAGAATTCAAATGGTTTCGTGTAACATCCAAAAAATTTTCTATGTACTGTTCGTATTATGTGGAATGTTATCTAATGAGATTATTGTTGTTGTCACTCTTATAGAACTTCGTCTTCTGTAGAATATACAGACATCATATCAATCTAATGATCAACTATCGCTTTTGTATGGATTTTCAATTCTACCTTGCTCGTATCACTCGTATCTTGAAGAGAAGCTAAACTCCTTTAAATAAAAAACGAGTTTAACCAGGATGAATCGGTTCGATTTCGTTATTATTCTTATTAATAACATTCAACTTGGTAATGCTGAAAGATTTATTGGACTCGAAAGCATGGGGATCATAGAAAGAAGAATGCTGTTTAATATGTCGCACCTAACTGAATTAAGTAGTCCTCGTTTTTAACTCATTTGTCAAAAAAAAAAATTCACAGAAAGATTTCTATAAACCTCAGAGATTCATACAGAACAATACAAAAAGGATTATAGTCAGTAGTAGAATTTTTAATGATTATAGTAATTTTCGAGAAAGCCTTATAAATATGATTATTCAAAACGAGAACAAAAGCACAAACAGATGACAAGAATGACGTAACTAGGACGAATTATTGATGTTTCGCATAACAGCTGATGAGAAAGTTTTTCTAAATAATATTTTATTCAGAGACTGTTTCACTCATCAGTGACGTCATAACATTTGACCGTAACCTAAATAAACAAAAGAAAAGAAAAAGTATTCTACGTAAATTAATTCCTGAGCGGATAGAACAAATATCTTACTCAACTGCAATGTTACCAGGAAGTGACGAGATTTAGAGATGAGGAAATCGAGGATAAAAAATGTCAACATCACTACGCTTCAAGATTATTAGATGATATTCAATAAGGATAATATTTGGATAACCTGTTTAGTTAAATGAAACCACACAAACAATAGTTCATTGTGATATCATATACTAAAGCAGATCTCGCCTATATATAGAACTTGAGGGCGAGAATACATAAGTAAAAGCTAACAAAAGCTCTCTTTCCATTAATTGTCAGAGTCCCTCAATGAGGATGAGTCTTCTTTACTGAATCGAAGACGTGAAATAGTCTCCGGAATCCTTGCAACATTTTTTTTCTTTCCGAAAAAAAACGTCGCATACACCATAACGATGGTATTGATAACTCTACGGTCCAAATGCTCAGAAGTTCGAAATTCCTCGGCGTTCGTATAACGTAAACGAACGGATTACAATCTCAATGACAATCTCGTTCACTTTTGAACTATTCTCAATCCAAAGACATCTATTCCTCAGAATGAGAGTGTTAAGCGTCCATTCGTCTCCATTAAGGAAACGTCACCATATACGGTCGGTCAGCAGTGTGTCCTTCTTCTTTTAACGAAAAATCGATTACGAGCTGAAAGTGAGCTTCAAAAAGACTATCAAAAGCGACTTAATCGTTGAAGGACTTGTGTTAGTCGAAAACGCTATAAATAACCACTACTCAAATGTGAGGAGTTTGAAGAAACTGAGTCTATGTAGCAGTACCAATCAGAGTACTACTTGAAAACTCCTAACTGTACACCATGGACTGTAATTAGAAAACTGATTTAAAATGTGAACATAGGGAATTCCTAACCAGTAATTTCAGAGCAGAAGCTTGCTCCAAAACATTACTAGTAAGTAATCTTTATTTAGATAGAATTTTTCTTTTTTACTTCGCAAATGGTACATGAGCTGGGCATTATTTGCTCAAAATGCACTTCAACACAAGATCGATTAGGGAAGAAAAGAATTAATTTAGGCAAAAAAAAATGAAGATTCGGTCCGACACAATAATTTAGTCCAGCTGCAAGAATACTTTATCAAAATTCTTCACTTCGAACAAGTTTAGCTTCTCATTAGGATGGGACCAAGAAAATTTTCAAAAATCAAAGAAAAAAACAACAGTAAATATTAAGCGATGAGAAGGACCGATAATGAGCTTAATTAAGTCGAATCAACCGACAAACAACCGCATCAATTTCGACTGAGTTTCACGAAATTCGAAACCGATTGCGATCGACATGCGACTGGTCTGTATATACACGTATAAACACGTACATACATACATACATACATACATAC
>KN716333.1:193168-223164 GCA_000816705.1 Dictyocaulus viviparus
CAACAAACATATTCATATACAGCGACGATACGATATGTTTCGGATAGAGGAGCAACTGTTATGTCGAGAAATCAACAAATGAAACAAATGGAATAAATATGTAATGAGGAAGGACAACCACGACGCGCCTGTTTATTCCACAAAGATCATGCCGATACCGTACCTTTGACCTAATCGATCAAACGGAATCATTTAAAATGATATTGATATGGTTCAATCAGAATCAACCACATGATTTTCTACATTAAACAACTAATCAATAAAATCAAAAGTAATCTGTAAATAAATACTTTATGAACATAAATAATAATCACATAAACTCACAATAATCATGCTATTTTACAAGTCAGCTGCAGATCTCGTTAACGCAGATCAAATCCGAATGTTTTTCGACGTCTATCGTACCAACTAAATGATATCAACAGATGATAGACGGACGAATTCAGCACAGATGAGGAAATCGATCGATATTTTAAGAATTAGCTGATAATTAACTTAACACGTGAGGTATGCGATCTAAGCAGTAACGAAAATGATAAGACGGTACGAAAATTTATAAACATTATCGAGTTTTTTTCTTGTTAATCGGTTGACCCGATCTACTAATTTCTAATCAATTTCCCTATCATCGTCAACGATTTTATGATAAACAATAAACAGCATAAAATCTTAGTAATATTATTATTATCATTATCGTTTTATATTATTAGCCATATATATCCCTCAAGCGATAATGATTATTTATTAATATTACTTAATGCCCAATCAATAATATGATAATATTTACAGAATATGAAATAAATAACTAGTAATGTAAACAACCAATCAATAACAGTAATCAATACGGTATGCATAAATCTTTGTGATCTGAGGAAATAAATTTTCGTAGGTGAATTTCATTGATAAATTATTGATTGACGTTAAGTACTATTTAAATTATGGTCCCTTTTTTGTGAACCTCGCTAAAACCTCCTCGAATTCCCAAAGTATTGTGGTTTCTCTTAGTTTACATGAGAGTCGTATGTGAGAAAAAAATCCCTCACTTTTAAAATTAAAATTTACAAAAATATTTACATTTAGTTTGTTCATTTGTTTATATTATTAATAATAATAATTTATTTTTTTTGTAAAAGAATATACAAATATGGTAATACATACTAAAATTCAAATACGTTAAATTCAAGTTGGAGGTGATTAAAACTCACTTATAACTCATTTCTGAGTTTTTATTTTCATTTGAATTCAACCCGCCCACTTTTTTTTTTGGCATATTTGTTCCAATTTAACATATTATCCTATTATTTTAAAAATATACTTGATTACAAAAAATAAAGTTTAAAATATGAAAATTTATAACATCAGAAGAATTTACCTCATAGCATAAATGCAATAAATAATATTTTTAATAATATTTAAATAATATCCTTAAAAATTTGTCAATATTTTTGAGAAAAAAAAGCAATACGAAATGTAAATTTCATAGAAGCTCAAAAACAATTTTGTTTTCTTTTTTCGAGAATTTCAGTATTTTTTCTTTCTGCTAATGAAATATCTCTTTTATTTACGACGTAGAAGAATGACGTAATTGTTTATAGTTTATTTTAGTTTATTAGTAATAAGAAAGTAAATAACATAAATTATTGTGATTGAATTATCATAATATCGTGGTGTTACATCCTTTCTTTACTGTAAATGACTGTTATGAATCAATAGATAACTTGAGGAGGAATTCCTCGAATCTGAAGTTATACACGAGGATAAGGAGGATAAGTGATGTGTGATGTTCAAAGGTGATACCGCTGACCTCATTGTTGAGTCTAATCTATCTATCACATCATTACAACTGAACACGTTCGATTCAACTGAAATTAGTGTATATTAACAGATACGGTAATTCTATGAATGAATAAAAATATTATCAAAATGACAGATTTGTTCGTCACACGATTACATAAGTCACATTATATGAGGCAAAAATATTCATACGTTCATTTTCGTGGTACCTTTTTTATTTTCGATGACGTCAGAGGAAAATCGCATCTCTAAGGGATTAATCAATGTGAAGCGCTTTATTGTTAATATATCGGTTATTATAATATTTGTTATGAGCAATAAAGAGGAAAATGAAATGAGGAAGCACAGAATGCACGTGATAAGCATTTCTATATGGAAAAATTATATCGATAAGATTATTGTAGGACACAAATTTTTATTATATGCTTTTTTATTTCTAATTTTGTTATAGCGCTCTACCTTCGTCTAATCCAGAAACAATTTTCCTCTTTAATGAGATTTATCGATGAAGAAGAAAAATCACATTTTTTACTCAGAAAAAAAAAAGATGACTGAATGGTTTTGCTCAATCTGTGACAAGCTTTTCAAAAATTATTCAGTCATGAGAAGAATCGGCTCAAACAGAACGATGCTTACTTAAATTCTAAGAGAAGCATTTGAGGTAGGAGGTAATGTAACGACAATGACTAAATGTTTATGTATTTTATAAGAAATAAATATGAATTATGAATGAATATAATCACTAAATAATTCAAAAACGAAAATAAGAACATAGAAGAGTGATAGAAAGAAAAAAGAAAAAAACTACCGCCAAATAAAATCTCTTAAAGCGTAATACAACTGATAATACGAAGATAATTTCAGTGATAAGCACCTTAATGAGGAAAGCAACAATTGATTTACTTTCATTCTTTCAAAATTGAATAACGATCAATAAAATATTGAAGAAGCTCAGCTTCAAAGTTCAACTTTCGGTGTAAATTTCAGTAGAAAAAAGATGATAGTCAAAAGAATAGCGAACGCAAAGAAAACAAAAAGCTCCAGTTTAAAGCATTAACGATAAACCATTGTGGTTAGTTTTCCGAAAAAAAGCTGTATTCCTCTAATAAACTCATCCATTGAGGATCAGTGAAGAATTATTGAGTAAAAAAAAAGAAATAGTGTGCTTCAACATCCTATTGAATTTGTAGTTGACGTTGAATTTTACTCGTAAACTGAAACTCATTCATTGAGGATCAATGAAGAAACTTCAGTTATTCATATCAAAAAACTCATAGAGAACTCATTGAACCCAACTCATTATCAAACTCATTGAACTTCATACTCATAAAGAAAAAAAACCATTTTTCTAACAACGAAAAATCCAGTAAAAATGA
This sequence comes from Dictyocaulus viviparus, assembly GCA_000816705.1. Lineage (NCBI taxonomy): Eukaryota > Metazoa > Nematoda > Chromadorea > Rhabditida > Metastrongylidae > Dictyocaulus > Dictyocaulus viviparus. The sequence goes on from KN716333.1 coordinate 196,339, forward strand.
TTTCTGTAAAATCTTCATTACAGTTGATAAGATTAAATATGTATAATATTAAAAGAGAAAAGTAGAGGTAAAAGTAGTAGCTGTATGAGGAAAAGTTAGAAGAGGTTGTCTACATATCATTTCTGAAGGACTGAGTTTTTTTCATTACGAGAAAATCCTCTCGATAACAAATTTTACTCCATCTGCTTACTTCTTTTGCTACACTTCAAATAAAGGAGCATTCAATTTAAAGGGATTTCCCTTCAAAGCAAGATCTTACTGTAGCCAATCGATGAATATCTCATATCTTGAAGATATTTACTTCTCTACTTGATTTCTTGAATCTACCTAATTTCATTGATACTACCGTATCCTACAAGTGATCTAAGCGGATACTCTTCTATTAATCTGAGTGAACAAAAATATTCGATATCAATTTTATAAAAAATAATTATTTATAACTGGCAGAAATTTATTGAAGCGAAATCGAGGTAGTGTGAGAAGAAAGAAAAGCTTCCATTTCAGAGAACAAATAACAATCAACAATGCTCTGACATCAACTTTGCCTATTCATCGAATCCTCATTAGAACCTCAGTAAATGAGGATATGTAAAGGCAAATAGAATTCCGTTAAATAAAACTTTTTATCGTTTACATGATGTAACATAAAACACTGAGCTAAATTTTATTCCTATTAGAAATAGTCCACATAAAAATTGGTTGCAAAAAATAGAATTTTAGTCATAAATGAAAAATAAGGTTAAAAATTACGAGCTTTGAGTAACAAGTAAAATTGCCAAAATAATTTTTTTTTCACTTCAATCGGTATAGATCGTATCATATCATTATTATAGGGAAAAAGCGAACAAAAGTCTTTACGGTTTTCAACCAGTTATTACCAACGAATTAGCGTAATCAATTCTGCACCAGTCTAATTATATGGGTAAAACTTGTGAAAAAGAAAATTTTAGTATTATTCAAAACTGTCAAATTAATAGCATAAATGTTTACTTCATCATCCATTCTGATTTGCAGTAAAATAGAATATTTAAAAATCAAACTTTTAAATTACATAGGTGATATTATATTTTGTCTTGAATAAATGTATGGTTAAACATTAAAGTGTTATTTTTTCAGAGAGTGACAGTGAATGAGTTCAAACATTTCAATAAAGCTTAAAAATTCCTGCTTCTCGATAGCCTCACATGTGCTTTTTATAACTCCTTATATCTTGAACGAAAGTGGTGACGCAGAAACGTGAACGTTAGCCGTAGAATAAATAATTATAAGAACCTACTTTGAGCTCATTAGAAATGAAACGTGTATCAAAATTTAAGCCGATGCTAAGTGAAAATCGATAGATAATCATTACTTTGTCCTCATCGAGGCTTTGAGGCATTTCAATGAGGATACTCGTGTAGATGCACATGAATCTATCCTAATCTTAGTCATCTCAGATTATCCGATCGAGTCGACTATTATGAGTTGCAAGTGAAATTTATCCTGATTATTCTTTTAGCTGATAATAAGATAATAATAGATTGGATGCACACCAACTTCCACCGCCACAAACCGGCTACTGCTGTGGATGAGTTTCGTCGCGGACGTCGCCAATGATTTCCTGTGATTGATATTATTGTACTCGATTTTTTTCGTTCCATCAAACATCACGATACGTATGAAAAATGGAGCTTGTTCCAGTGAGTACAAAAAAAGTACCGTGGTGATGAATTCAATCAAATTCTTGTTTTTTTTCCTTCTCAATAGAAGTTATGCTGAACCAATGCATCCATGTCTGTCATGTTCGCTAATCCAACTAATTCTAATTGCCTCAAAAGCGATTGAATTATTTGATGTCAAGTATTTCCTCAAATTTAGTGGCTGTTTGTTGACGTGTATTCTAAATTGAAGTAGATTATGAGATACGTATCGAGCAGTTGTCCAGAACTTTCTGCATTGGCAAAAATGAAGACTTCTCACACAAAAAACGCCTCAGGTGCTTAAAATACTTACAGTTAAACAATTTCGTAATATAAAGAAAATATTTAACATTCTTGAAGTGACCGATGCGATCTTGCCGTTCCGAAAACAAGCTGCAGTGTTTTGAGTAGTAGGCGAAGTGTACCATACCATATCTAGAGAAGTGTTAAATTCGAAGAAAAATATTATGATAATTATTCGCAACTGTTAGACACATTCCAGATGTGTTATAACTCGTGGAAATATTATAACTCGCTGCTCTCATGAATATGATGTTTCTTCCTCATTCACAAATCCACTGTGACGGCTCTGTTGCTACAGACTGGAGATTATCACTAAAGTAACTGAAGAGGAAGCAAGTTAATGATGATGTTCGTTGACTCAGAAATCAATATCGCCTTTCAGTGCTTTTAAAGTATTTAGAAATCATTAGAATGATATTTGAACTCGAAATTATATCGACATTGCAGTATCATTCCATGTCGGAAACCGGTATCACATTGATCATCTTCTCTAATAGATCAGTTCACTAAAGCAGTTCTGCTAAAAATAGTTCCAGAAAGTGTCGTTGTAATGAGATGAGTCTTTACTTTCCATATGAGGGAATAAATTCTCACATCCTTGAAAATAATGAAAAACGAGAAGTATGTTTCTTCAGCACAGTAATATTTGGATGATAGTATTAGTTCAATGACTGATATTTTGAACTTGAGATGCTATCAGACTAGAGGGTATGTGTTTTGACCCTACAGAAAAAAGCAATCATTTTTACCTCTAGCTTGAATATTATGCTTCTCAAGAGCAACACTTATAGCATTCAATGTAATAGTACAAGAACAAGTCTGAAGTCGATTTTGTCGGTACTGCACGACTTCAACAATACTGTAAAATTCTAAGAAAAAAAAAACATGAAAGAAACCAAACAGAGAGGTTATTAGTCGTGTTCGTAGTTGAGTTCAAAGAACAGTTGGAAGAAAACTTCCACAGATTCGAATGATTTTAAGAATTTTGTTTTTGTTTTTTTCTCTCTTTCTCTTTCCTCTCGGATCACTCACCAGTGACAAAAACAGCGCTAACTTTCGACGACACAATCGTCGTAACATTGGCAACATTGTTTTTTTTTCCTCTCCCTGTGACAAAGAATATCCAGAACTAGTTGGTATTCGTCAAACATAGTGAAATTTGTCTGATAAACATAATGAACGAAACATCCCGATCACATATTTGAATTCCGTAAAATCAATACGTATTTTTAGCACATGAGGTATCATTTAGAATCGATTAACCATTTGAACTTTAAAAAAAATGAATGGGAAAGATTTCTAACGAGAAAAAAACGAGGGTAGAATATCGATAAAGAAAAAGCTGGTAGTGATAAAAGATAATGATGATGAAATTGAGGTACTGGTTTTTATCATGGATATGTAGAAGAAAAAATGTGAGCAGTACCAGATAAGTAAATGACGAAGCAGAAAAAATGAGATAATTAGACCAGTAGTAAAGAAGTATGATAAACAGGGATGACAGTGATGATACGATGGTGGAGGAGGTTATAGTAAGAGGACAAAAAAAACAAAGTGAAATCGTATTAGGCTATGATGGAATTATTCAAGACACGTGGAAATTAACATCTGTTCGTCAATTCAAAACACGGACAGCATACCTCTTCTACGTTTAAACTCATTATGACTCATCACCGTATTGGAGGAGCAGTTGTTTAAACAACCGAAAAATGGAAATTGAAAAGTCCTCCGACAAATAATCGTACCATCGTATTTAATCGACCTTTCAAAAAAAGAAAAAAACAAAGAGAATTTCAAATACAATGAAAAGCTGCATAAAAAACTCACTCACATGGAGTTATACACTACAAAAATATATTTATACTTTGACAAAACAAGGTATAAACAAACTAATTGTTTACATTAGTAGTTATTACAATGTATTTAACTTATAATAACAATATTACAGTAATCTCTTCAGATGGCATTTACTGTTAAAATTCAGCAATCTATTAAGAATTACTGAATTACAGTAATCTCTAGACCTAATTACTTCTATTGAATGATTTGGGGTAAATTGTCAACTTTTTGAACATTTACAATATAGTATACGTAATAAAGTTATTTTCTAAATAACTTAATGAAACGTATAAATTTCGCTCTTCACAAAATTCAAAAAACCCGCCAAACTGAAAGTTGTGTTAAAAATATGATTATTGATTTTATGAACAAAAAAAAACAAGCACGCCTGGTGGGAATACGGTTTTTGATAGTTTTCAGGTTCTTTGTAAAAAATTTCAATACTACTATATACCATTTTGTAGTGTGAAATAATACATAAAATTAATCTAGCGAAAAAATAATAGCGGTTCATACAATGTTCAGAATACTGAACTAACGAAATCATTTTTGCACCAATCTTGTTTCAAATGACTTAGGTGTAAAACACCATGAACTCTAAAATTTGAAAAGTTTTTATCTCACATAAACGTATCAAAACGATATTCGACGTATCGCAGTTTTTTCCCTCAGAAATACTTCGTATTGTAGATAACTCTTCAGCTATCAGTGTTATAGAGCATTGTGTATGTATAATGAGGGAAAAAAGTCATTACGAATAATTCTAATCAGTATTGGTTTACTCCATTTCATCCTATCGTCGTTCATTGGAACTCCTTGAACTCTCATTTACGATGAGTTCAAGAAAAAAACGAGGATCGATATGTTTCGTTGAATACTTTGATACATGAACACTCATAACTTCGAATTCAATCCAGTTTCCTTTCTTCATTACTGTAATTTGTGAACATAAAGAAATAATAATAACAAGACTTTTATCTTAAATGCAAAAATCAACTCGATTACTTACCTCAGAGAAAAAAAAGCCTGCACCTCAAAATTATAAACAACGATTTTTTTCTAAATATCAACAACATATTATAAAATATCGTAAAATAATGTGTAGAATGAAAAGTTAAACAAAAAATAAACAATGTTGGGAAAGAAAACAAAGTCATTTTATTACTGATGTTTTTATTTTTGCTGAAAAGACCAATCTTTGATTAAATTTATGCACAAAGACTGAAGTGATTGACTCCTGTCCTCCATGATCAGTGTTCGTTGGATGCATAAACTCTTATGAGGTAAATTTAAGCACGTCACGGATATGTAAATTTTATTTCGAAAATTCTCCTGTGGAATTTTTAACAAGAGCGCATCGGTATGGATTGGTTTTTCTTGATAATAAATGACCAGACCGAACGCGAACACATCCTCACATCAGAGAAAGGATTTGTCCATAAAACACAATCGATAATCTCTTAAGTTCCTCAACTGTTTTGCCTTTACAAGCTTGTTACTTGAATTATTCAAATTGAGGTTAAAAAATGTGTTGAATCAAAATTTATATGAAACCGATTTCATGAAAGTTTATCAGAATAAGCGAATCATTTCAATTTACACTTTATCCTGTAAGCAATAAAACTGACCAAACTAACCGATCGATACCTCACTGACGCTAGTGAAGAGGAAGTGAAGGAAGAGGAAATTATGAAAACAGTTTATTGTAATTATTTTTGACTCCATACTTCCTTCCGCGTTAGCATTCATCTAAAACTTCTTAAAAACCTGCTCATTATCAGAATATTTATCTATCACTTTATTGATGTGATTCCCTCGTGGCTTGAGTGAGTGATAAAAAAACTGATTAGGTGAAAATTTAACGAACTATCAAGTCTTAAACGTAAAGCCGAACAGCTGATAAGTAAAATTATTAACAAAACCTTTTTTTGTTCTTTTCGATACAGAAAAAAAAGCCTTAAAGGCTTAAGCACGTGATTAGAACAAGCAAATTTTATCAATGTCAATGATTGACAATCAATTAATCAAAGGAAAAACGAGTAATGAGAATATCTAGCCTCTAAATTATTGATTAGAAAATGTAAACAAACTATATCAAATTATTCCTACTGATGCTAATTACTTATTCGTATGTCGTATTTTTTGAAATTATTCAGAATTCACTAGAGACGTACTAATTGTTTGCATATATAATATTGACTAGTATAGTTGAAATGATTAGAAGCTAGAACTGGAGGTTATCAGTTTGAGGATTGATAAAGCTAGATAACACGTGAAATGGAACTCAAGTGAAATTTTGAGTTCATAACAAAATAAAGCACACTGTGACATTCAAAACATAAAGAATTTAAGACTTTTGTTGTTTTTCATTCAAATTTGAAACTTCAAAACAATTTCGCGAAAAACCTCTCAAGAAACCTCAAATACTAACTCAACAACCAATGAAACCTCACAAAAATGTTTGATTAGTCGTAAAAATGTTCATAATAAATATTATTCTATATTTTTGTGTCTTAACGAAACGTTTTTATTATATTCTCTTAGGCTTCACTACGTAATACGAAGAAAAATAATAAAATCGCATATTATATATAAAAATTATATAAGAGACAACTTACATTTTTTTTAAAACAGAAATTCAGTTAGAAGCGGGAAAATCTGCTGAGCATTCGCTGCTGAATTTTGAGGAAAAATCAATTTTCCTATATGCAAAACGCTTCGGTTGTTTAGTAAAAGTAAGCAAGTACTTTCAATTAATCAATAAACGTCAATAATTCCATGCTTTATTCAAAGTTATCGATTTTTATGACGTAGGTCATAGAGAAATTCATAGCTCAATTAAGATGAAGTTCAATGTTACATTACAATCGAATGGATCAGATCAAATATTATAAGTTAAGAGAATCAAAGTTCACTATTTTTTGATGAATTACAGAAAAAAAAACAGATGAGGTATCAACAAAAAAATGATTGGACTCATTCATACTCAAAATTAGTAAAGAAAACCCAATCATAAAAACATTTGAAATACTACATAAAACATTTTTAAACTTACACTAAAAAATTTTATACCGACCGTAATTCATAATAAAAAAACTTCATGCTTAAACAGTTTGAATGGCGCAACTAATTTGCTAGAGATCATTAAGTGAATCGATACGTTACGCAAACCGCCACAATTGAACTTGGAATTATCAGGAGATCATTAACGAAATCGATAAGACTTTGAATTACGATAATTTCTTCAGCACAATCGACTTGAATAAGAATAAAAACATTTTGAAACGATAATAAGAAATGAAATGACTTCAAAAAAAACTCGATAAAAATGTAGTGGATTAATAGTCAAATAAAAAATAATAAAAAATAAAAAATAGCACGCACATAATATTTTACTATAGAAGAAAATTCATGTCACACCGTTCTCCAAAGGTGTAGCAGAACATTAGGGTGAAGTAAGTTACGGATGAAATGAGTCAAATTATTGATCTGATTCCTCAAAATCGGTAATCTCTATCATTCTAATTGAACTAAAATTCAGAGTTGCTGGAAAAATCCATGCTATATAACATCTACAGAAAAAAGTAGACAAAAGAAATCATCAAAAAAATTGTGATAGTCGTAGATCGATATTCGTTTATTTTTCATTGTGCTTGATATCTACGCAATCAATATACCTATCTGATAACGCTAATCATTCGGATGTATGAATGGCACGATCTCGAAATGAGTCGATAAGCTTATCATTAGCATTTTTACTGCTATAAGCTGGAAAAAATCGATTACCCACTTTACATTGCAGATATTGCAAAATTTTTCACTATCTTATTTACTTATATTGATTTTGATGAAAAAATAACAAGAACCGCTTGAGTTCGAAAAAAAAATTAACAATGCTAACTAGAATTAATCAGCATTCAATCGTTATGCTTAATGACGCTGAGTGAATTACAATACTTGAAGACTCAGACGGAACTCAAACTTGCACCTACAGATGACCGGTGTGATTTGCTATCGATTGAACTACCGAAGCTTTCGATCTAAGATCACACAGTGCTTCACTTATTTCTGAGTAGGTATCGTATTAGCACTCACGCGGTATCGAGTTCGGTCTAGTGAGTCCATACTAGTGATTCACCCTATTAAGCTAATAACTTCGGGATAATCCAACGTATACTCTCTCACTGTTATTCTCTTAAGCTTGTATTATTACTTATTAAATCAGTTTTTTTTCATTCATTTATACACTGCTTTCATTTCTGACAGCTAGAGTTTTAAATATGGAAGAAACATAATATTTTAACCTTATAAATTATATAAAAACGACAAATCGTATTGCTTAAATACATCAATACGGCATGCACTACTCAACGGAGACCACAAAACTCATAGAAAAAATGAATAAAATTATAGCGAGATCAAAGAGTTTCAAAATTTTGACAACAAATCAATAATGCACATCGCTAAGCTTTAATGTATGCGATTTAAGAACATAAAAAATCGGGGACATACAATAAATCAAATGCATATGTTTGTTGAGCATTGAGGATATTTCACTCATTCATATTAAAGAATTTTTAATCGCTCATTCAATATCAAAAAATTCAACAGCTGAATAAATACTGTTAAGTCCAAAGAACAGAAACAAAAAGGACAAAAAAAAACATCTTATGTAAATTAGTCTTGGATTTACGGATCATCCAGATCTCATAAGATGTGCCTCTAAGAAAATTCATTGCAAATAGACGATAGAGTCGTATAATAGCCCAACCATAAATCAAATGATGTAAAGAAGTTCGTTCATCTAATTTACATTCTATAATTTTTTTCTCCTCATATCTGAGGATAGCTGCAAACGAAAAACATCATCATCATCATCATCATTTTGCAGAGTGTAAAGAGTATAATCGAAGAAATTTAACTCACATGAAGATCGATCGGCGACGTTCACAAAATGGTATGCAAGAGATGAAAAAACAAATTTACCATAAATTTGCATATCAGATTTGTTCCAAAACATAAAAAAAAACATAAACTGAATACATTCAAGTTGTTTGTATTTATCATATTTTATCTTCACGTTTTTAAAATTTTGACTAGTAATTCGATAAGAGATACGTTCAAGCACTCAGAAGTAGTCCTTGAACAGTAACAGTACGGTAATCTTCGAGGTAATACAGACATTCAGAAACTGCTTTGTTCAAATTGATAACACTGTTGCATATTATCAATCGTTCAGTAATAGCATACAAAACAAAAGTGATAGTTGGAAAAGGAATCTTCTAAGGAGGAATGTGAACTCCACATTAACATAAGTGATTAAGCTGAGTTATTTAATGAGTCTAATCACTTAGGGACAGCAAAAAGCATTCGTACCTTACATTTATCAGATTAATCTCATAAAAAAATATAAAATATGAGTTAACAGACAGAGGTTTAAAGAATTTTTCCATAAAAAGGAATTCGCATCGATGGGCTTTAAACTGTCTATTAATAAAAGACTAAACGATAAAAAATTCCGTAGCTACCCTCGATGTATTTCATCAATCAAATACCATTTTATTATTGTAATAAACATATTTGAAAAAATGATATGTTTTCTTAATGGATGACAGATTTGGTAGTCGATGATTATCATGTAAGCACCACATAAATCTAAATAACGAGTGATTACATCGTAAAGTAAGCGTTAAGCTGTGATAATCACTAACTGGATAGAAGACCACCATTACCACAAAGTAATGAGTCAACTAGTTGATAATCACTCAGTTGATTCAAACTGATGTACTTAATGACTCTGACATTAATAGAATGATGAATCATGAATGTTGTGTAGATTATGTATATTTAGAAAAAAAATAAGCACTGGACTAAATCAGCCTATGCGATATGCACCACACCACACAATCGCATTCGCAACTATACAATAATTTGAGGTAACACTTTCCACCTAGTTCTTTCATGCTACATGTTCTTTCGGATCATCGGTGCACCAATTAATTCATCGACCCTTGATGATAGACTAGATTTACTCGGGAGGAAACTGGCTTACGTATTACTAAGAGGTTTCCTACCACTGTGGTGAGGGTCCCCTATATATACATTAAAAAAATGAAAAGTTTAGAATATGAAGCGCGAAAGAGACACAATTGCGCAGCAACTCGTTCGCGTTCAACTTTAATCAGATGTTTTGTTGAATCAATGAATACTTCTACTTATTCTGTTTCATATCAACCGACGAAGTAATCTTTGTTGGACAGCGTTTAGTTTGACACAGATGGATGCCAATCAACGATTACCGATCGTCGTTGTAGTCGGCGGCGGTCATTGTACAATTTCGAATCGACGAAGAACGAGGGAGCTGAGGAAATAACGTGTAACCATCGACCAACGAAACAACAATACTGGTGTGAAATTCTACTAATTATATTTCTATTTATTACTTACTCAACATACAGTAAGGTGAATCGCTTTTAACTTATAATCATTGAGTACATTTTTGTGAGGCACACTGTTTCAACATGATGACTTTAATACCTTACTTCTATCGTGTACTAATCTTTCGACGAAATCAACAAAACTTGTCAAATATTCAATGTAAAAACAAGGTGAGTAGTAGGAGAAATATTTGACACTAAAGACAATAATTCATCAATATAAAAAGAAAACACAACGATACACCACCACATAGCACATTAATCATTTCATAAAGATGAAAAACTATAGAGAGAAAGAGAGAAAAAAAAACGAACAAAAGAATAATGATGTAAATGATTTTGATAATTTCTATAGAAGACGTACAGAAATAGACGTCACAAAGAATAGTCTGATAATGCAGAACGTACATTTTTTTGGATGGACGAGTTTGCACGGTAGCCATAAGACGTGTCAAATTTGCAATGATATGTCATAATTGACACGTTCAAACAAGTCAGACGACGTGTAACAACTGAACATTAACGGAATGATTTGAAAAAATCCTCGAGAAATTCCTCATGAATACATAACGAACACATAGTATAGAACATTTGATAACGAAATTATGTTACATAAATATGTATGTGCGGAAAGTATTTTCATAAACATATTGAGGACTTGGAATCATTTACGGGTAAATAACAACAACAACAACAACAACAATAGTACATGGAATGGCAACATTAGCTTCGTTTCTACTGTGTATTAGCGGAAAATAATTTAGATCCATCAAGAAATTTATATAAGCCACTTTTTAATTCAAGCAAAGTTGTCTTTACAGCTAGATTTCGAGTGGATTTTTCATTACATAAACAAATATCCTGTGAATTACGAGAGCTTTTCACATCATTCTATCAACAATCTGCCGTTTCCGTGGAAATATTGATTAGTTGCTGCAACAGAGATCAAATTTGAGCGAATGAGAAAAAAAAACACGTGCACAATGAACGTACTATTGTTTTTTTCCAGCTTAGCAAGAGAGGAGTACATCGAAGAAACTAGCAAAAAAACATCAGATAAGATAACAACTGGTAACCCATCAGTTGAAAAGCATGTCAATTGCAAATTGTTTGTTTCTTTTTCTTGTAACCTCATGCATAAACAATCTACCGTATATTTATCGATAAGAACAACGTGTGTCCAGGACTCTTATCGATTTCTGATAAAAAACCGTCATTACAAGAAAAAACTCTAGCATTTCTTTCTGAAATGTTCCAATTCCTATTAATTTTAGTACATGTATATTCTACAATACGGTACCATCATACGTCGAAACGATTTAGACAAGTATTCCGAGTCTTCGAGTTCTCCGGCTATAAGCATTTCATCGAAATGCCTCAATAAAATTGTAACTGAGGGCTTTCAAATTTATAAGTGGATTTCAAACATTAGATTTTAAACTATTCATGCGTTTTTTCTATGATTCGAACGAAATACTAATATTTATGAATTTTACTGAATCCCCTTCAAATCTGAAAAGAGTGACATCCAGAGAAGAAAGAAAAAACCAGAGAAGTGAGTCCAGCTTCTGTTTCATTTGCCTATATGGGCCCGATTATCCTAAAAAATTTTAATTGGGGAATATCAATTGAACCCAACACTAGGTCTTTGACATTAGAAAATGAGAACTAAAATAAAAGAAACAGTCAGTTCCCAACACTGAAACTGGATTCCTTTTTTCCTCGGAATCCTTAGAATATGTTTCTCGATTTATTTGAAGACTAGTGGCCAGATATAGAAAATATTGATTGAATTTCAATCGAAAGTCTCGTTCAACGAAGTTCATAGTCTAACGTTTTTCATAACTATCGATTTTTGACAATGCTGCAACAGAAACCGTTGTGTCGACGAAAACAACGTTGGCGCGATGTAAGACGAAAGAAGCAGAGATAACGAAAATAGTTCAGTTACGAAATAGCAAAAAAGAAACGGAGATGAATCTGTTAAGGGACGGAACAGGGACGATAAAGAGACGATAAGAGATAGAAATATTTAAGAAATATGTAAAATTTCATGGTTCTTTCGTTGTATTATCAGTCTCTTTTTAATGTCATTCTTGTCTGATTAATATAAATACAAATTCATCAAAATTACGTCACGATAATGCTATGAATTACTTGTTAGCCTTACTTATTGAAGCTTTACAGTAAATTTATTAAGTTGCAGATGAGTCCGAACTTGTATTTCGTAGTAGTGAAGCAGTTATTTAGCATATGGTAAGTATTTCGAGGGAATTCTGAGGGATGATTCTTTGGATGAATTGACCAATTTCAAAACACTTAATTTAGGTTGATTTTGTTTCTTTAATTATCACTAGGAGACGAACTATGCAATATAGTTGAGTTAGTAGTTGATTGAAGGTTTTTTCCTTAACAATAGAACACCTATAAAATTGGTACAGTACACTTTTTGTAATCATTATCGATCGAGTACGAAAAGATCAAATTAATTGACATCAGTTTACTAAAATGCTATGTAATTGATTGCTAACGTCATCATATGACAATCTATAAACAATGAAAATAACAGTGTGATTAATAATAATGTGATATCATTCGGCCATTGTTGTTTTGTTGACAACGACTAATCAATAACTAAAGAAGGTCAATTCCGTGACAACAATCAATTTGAATTATAAATGACCTTATCGTTAATCAATCTGTCATTGAACAATGATATAATTAGTCAAAACGAAAACAATACGATTCCACAATAGTTGATGGTCATATGATGAAATCAATAATGAAAATTAATTAGTAGGATTACGGTAAAGTAGATCAATAATAAAGAGAAGGCGTGGACATAAAAACAATGAGATTATTATTACTATTATGTATAATAATATGAGTTGAAACTGTAAACACGTTAGGTTTGTTCATAAGACAAAGTAATGATGGTGATTCCATCAGAACAAGTATTTTAGAAAGGGACCATCGATTATATTCACTACGGTACTTCGAGAATTTCATTCAAGTTCCGCATTGATAATTTAATGTACTATCTGTATTACCGATCTTCGTTAAATTTGTAACCATGAAGTAGAAGAAAAAAAGTTTAGTGATCTCAATAAGTCGATAATAATGAAATTAACTCACTGAATATATTGTTATAGATGATTTTACTCATGATCTTTGAGGAATAGTAGAGAAAAAAGCCATCAACAAACAACCTCAATCATGTTGCTGGTTGATTTATAAGGTTTATCATGATCATTTTATCTTATCTATCGATAACTTCCATTTATAACATCAATAGATTTCCTGATAACAGATACGAATCGATAATAATCAGTATAATTCATCATTTAGATATCACACAGTAATCTATTTTTTTTGAGAAGTTCTCAAATATGCGATAGAATAAATATCGCTAACAAATTTTCGTTATCAATCAGTTATCAGTAATATCAATCAGCATTAATCATCCGCTTATCATTAACGAAAAGTTAAAGCCCAATCAGTTTTTATCATTTTTATCAGCAATAAACATATTCATTTAGTATTACAAAACGTTTCCAAAAGCTTGACTGTCAATAAATTTAACTGGTTATAAAATTTAAATATGAAAACATAAAAATAAACAAAAGAAATCTAGTTCAGATTGGTATCGAAACTATTCAAAGTATGTAATGTTTTTGTTAAAATTTACATACCTAAATCTACGAGATAAAGTAACAGTTATAGTTTAAAGTAGTAATATTATTATTAATCAATCGATATTATTAATTTTTATTTATTTATTATTTATTTATAATATATTATGCAATCACGAAGGCATACTGTATCTGGAGTTCGCTAAATTCAATTCTACTAACGATTAATATTTATTCTATTCACTATTTAATATTAAGTATATTATGAAATAATAAGATTTTTTTTTTCGTTCAATAACAACAACATATTAGCCCTATAAAAACACGATGACGTATTAACATAAAATAAGTAAAATTATTACATCTATGTAAATGAAATGTTTGTAAAAATGTAACAATTTATACATAAATGATATACTGAGGTGGACGAGTTGTGATGATTGTACGAGTTTTCCGTCGCAAATAATAGAATTCATATAACAGAAACCGTTTGTATTATTATAAGGATTTTTTTTTTTCTTTTGAGGAAATGAATAGATTTTGATGAAGAGGTGATGTTTCAAATAAGTTACATTAATAGTTTTGATAGATCGATTTAGTTAAATTCAATTGAGTTTTGAGTTGAATATTTGAGTTTAATGAAAAGATTACAGAACGTTCAAGGTTGGATGACAAAAAAAAATGAAATAAAAATACCACAAATATACTTAATACTAGTTGTTAGCCATCTAAACACTTACGAGAAATGGTACAATTTAAAATTCGAACAGCATGAGAGAAAAAACAACAAAAAATCAATATCACATCATAAAAATAACCAGTAAACATCAATATGAGTATTGTAACAAAAAGGTTATTGTAGGAATTTCTCTTAAAAACTGGTTATATAACTGGAATGTGACATCAGTATATGGTTAGTCTTAGAAGAAAAAAAACTTTCTATTGTCATATTGTTTCAGATTACCGATCAATTATAATCATATCATATCAGTTGCAAGACTTAATCAGAGCAGTTTTTCACTAACAAGAAACTTTAAGCTTAAACAACTTGATAATAGTACTAATGTTATGTGAAGAGGATGAAAAACACGAACGAGCTTCTCACATAAGCTTAATAATTGAAGTGCGAGCAAAAAATGCTTAGATTAAGGAAGAATTTTAAACGATCCTATAATTTTCATAGCACTTAAAGCATATCTAGATCATATTTATATATTTTCCTCAATACGATAAGTATCAAAATACAAAAAAAAAAACTCTGAGTACTTCCTTCTTACAGTGAGTATCATGTGAACTTTTGTTTCAGTTATGAAACTCAGTGTCCTTACAATTTCACGTCAGCGGTTTCACCAATCGTAAATAGGTTGCTTTACAGTATCACGTGAGCTCCTCCACTTTCCGATTAATCCGTTCTCGATCCAATCCACTTTATTCAAAGATATATCATAAGAAAAAACGATGATAACAACCTTTATGATTCATCTTTCAATTTCAATAATGATGCAGGAAAACATTAATGTTCTTGATTGGATAACTGTGATCTGAATGAGTCCATGATGCGCAAAGTACGGTATCCGTCAAGATGTGAAAGCCACGTGACTTATCGTCTTTTAGTACTTTTTATTTGTTCTCGACCAACTATTACAGGTCGTAATGGGGCTACTAATACCCCATGCTCCTCAGTTAATCAATAAACTGAGCGCCTCAGGATGAAAATCCTGCTCTATCAGAATACTAATGAAGCAGTGAGTGGTCGTATAATATGGACGTCACCAGCACACCAAGAAGTACATTTCAAATATATGAGTGCGAATCTGGTTTGAGGTTCTAAGTTTTGTGAATAACTCCGCTACGTGAGGCATGTGAAACAAGTTTTCGTGAAACAATCTCATTTACTAGTCCGAACTTAGTTGAAGATTACTGTAAATTGTGAATAGTTGTCATACAAAGGATCGACATGAAGAAACTATTGATAGACCAAAGCAAAGAGAAATCAACACTACAGGAAAAAGAGATCGTAGTGCATTGTTATCGATTTTTGTAGATCTCGTCAAGCTTTACCGTAGTTATTTTCATAAGTGATGTGGTACCTAAAAGTAAACAGAAAAACCGACATCAAATATTGGAAACTTTTTGAATATTCCAATACGATAGACAGTATGGAAACAAATGCATGAAACGACATGACAAAGGCGATAATGTGGTGATAAAATCCAGTTATCAGCAGACTAAACAGGCTTTGATAAGACGGATTATTGAATAAACGACGAAAATCCTTGTCATATTCTCAGATTTCAGTCACATAAAAGCATTTTATGCTAATCATCGTACACTTCCGGTCGGTCAGATGTGCTATATATTGCACTATTGAGGTCATTGTACCGCAATCACTCAAAGTTTCATGTATTTCCTTACGATGATATCTTATCATCTGTCACTCGTTAACAACAGTACATATCATAAAACAAATGTTACAAACATAATACTAGCATAGATGATGCAAAATTAATCAGCTCTAATGACGATATGAGGCCAAATCATTCGGCTTTCTTCCCTAGCTATATTCAATTGTCAAGATCATCAGAAATCATTAATTGAGGAAACGTAAAAGATGAGATCTAACTCAACTGTAGAGGAATAATATTTATAAAAAAAAAGCAAAATTAGCGTACAATGTATTTAATAATACAAATAAGATGTAGCAAAAAATTAGAAACTCTTAGAAACGAAGTATAATGAGGATATTGAATTATGTGAAAAAAAAATTTGCACTTATCCTTAGCTGACCGCAGTAAATTATTTTTTCTGAAATTTCCTCATTTTTCCTAAATAGAAATATATTTATATGAAATTAAATGCGTGAGGGAGTGTTACATTTTCATGCAAACTATTCTTTCCCTTCAATTTCCCTCAAAAGAAAAAAAAAACGGAAAAAAATTCGTCAATTTTAGGGAAGTCAATGTAACTATTACAATTAACTGCATCAGTAAATATGATAATTGATGAGTCTAATCATAACTGAGTCAGTCAGATATTTGAATAAGTTCATTTGCATATTGAGGATCTACAAAACACAAATCAATGCATTAGATTTGAATTTCAATTGAAAAATTGATTCCCAAACTAATGATGACGTCTAATGATTTTTCTAATAAAAAAAAATGTAACACATCGAAATATTTATTTGATAGAAAAATGATATCGATTTCAATTTTCAACATGTTTTCAATTTCATGAAAATCCCCGGAGGCAATGAAAAACTAGCGAAAACTGATAACCTTTCAAATGAGCACCTACCGGAATCGATAGTTTTTGAGAAAAAAAAAATATCTGATCTTTAGTTGTCGTTATTTATCTTAAAGCGGAAAAATAAGCATATAAGCAGAGTTTGTGTGAAATGAGGTATAAGAGGATTCAAAAAAAAAAATATCCACTGATTACTCATAGTACTCGGAATAATTGTACTTTCTCACAACGATAATTGTATTTATATTACATTATAATAATTATACTGTACTTTTTACAGTCCCAAAACTTCTGTCGATAGTGAAAAAAAGAAAGGAAAAAAATCAATAATAATAAAATTAAAAGGAATTCAACCATTTTTACCGCCAATCAGTTTTTATTCCATAATAGGAATACTAAATATAAGCTAATAAATTATGTTGTACTTTGACTGACGTGAGTTCACTTAGTAAAAATTATTAAGAAAGAAATTGAATTGATAAGAAATCATCAGACTTGAAGAGTGATAAATTTCATTTAAGACCAAAATCCTTAGTTTAACAAAGGCTTTAGGCTTGAGCTTTTACAAAATAGACGAACAGCTAGTATGGTCCTGTTAACCTCTGTCATGCAGCAATACCGTAAACTTTACTCCTATAAATTCGTGAAGGAATACGGTAAATGTAATTCGATCTCGTTTAACTATTAACTTTACCACGTTCAAGTCGATATAATATTTTGTATGATTCTCTTTTTCCTATAACTATGTCAAAAAATAGAAATGGAGTAAATACTTACTTTATAGTAATTTTATATTTTGTTTTAATTGTGACGGATTATAATGTTTATAACGATGTAATATTGATACCAGATTTTTGAATTCGCCTCAAACCTCGAAAATTTATATGAACCAAAAATTGAGTGGTTACGTAAAACGGAACTGTCTACTACAATCGGTAGCACGAACACACACGGACGAGTCACGAAGTGTGTGACATGCGAATTCAAGTTTTCTATGACTCTCCAAGTTTTGTGACTAACTCAAAAACGTGACATATAAAAAATGTACATAATGGTTTTCATAATAACTAACTAGATTGTTACGGTTGTTGAAAACGATCATGGCTTAAGTCGTTGAAGACTAGGATTTGAAAACACCAATAGAAAAGTTGGGTAGCAAAAAAAGATTTGCACTCCTATTCACGCACGAGATTACAGGTCCATCGATGGCGTCGATGAACTCGTCATTTCAAACAGAGTCATAAGAATCAATCGTTTTAAGCATACTGAAGATCTTGATGGTAGCCTTGTGATTGAAAATACGAGTAGTACAGTATAATACCCATTGTCTAAAAGTTGCACTATGATGAAAATGAAATTCAGCATTCAGCGTGGAGCGGACAGCACAGCTATAATACATGCTAAAAGGTCATCGTTGACTACACCAACACCGATTCGATTGAAAAGCACTTGAAGAGCTTCATAGTACAATCCACCGTGCTGGATGTTATGAACAACACGAACGGTTACAATCTATTCTGACAAACAAAATAATCTGTTATATTCTGCTTTGGGTCAGATTTTTTTTATGAAAACGTATTGATAAGGTCAATAACTATTCATAGATCATAGATCTACTCAACCAGGTACATTCAAAAAGTGTCGAAAAGAAAATTAGTATGAAACCACTTGAAGACGCTTGTTCTTGATCAGTTTTCAGTTGATACACTATCGTAAGAAAGCTAGAGCCATTGACAATTAAGTCAGAGTTTATTAAGCTATAAAGATGAGGTTCAACGAAAAATCATAGAGACAAAACAGCGGAAGTTGTGCATAGAACGGCTAGAGCCGGTAGAACTATCAATATCTACCTCCGAAGCTTTAGCAATCAGAAGACTAAAAATTCGTCTCGTGTCACGAGTACGGAACAACTACTTCAGGAAGAACAATGGAGGAAGCCATTTCAAAGTTTATATTGAATTTTTATTCCGGTCTCTAATAACATGCCTTAAGCCTCAAAATGAGGATCTATAAATATTCAAAAAAACAAAAAAAAAGGCAACCAAGTGAGCTAACTTCTCAATGTTTTCACAAATATTCATCCTTGAAAACATAATATTTCATTTTAGAAAAATTTTCATATTAAAGAAAAGTTAAGCTTAGAAGTTTTATTCTCCTTTTGTCAGTTTACAAATATGAGGCATGAAGAACGTCATAGATGATATCTCGTTCGGTAGTGTAATGGAATAGCACAGCATACGGGATAACTGTAAGTGCGGGTTCGAGTTCCGTCTGAGGTTCCGAGTTTTGCGGCCAACTCAACACAATTACGAACGATATAATATCATTGCGAAATAAAATAAAAGACCGATTATATTATTTCATCGTTCATCTAAATACAATGCTAGCATCCGTCTCTTCATTGAAACTCATTCCTCATGTATATTTTGAGGTATATACGTATCACTCACCTAATGTATTACTGATTAAATATGTTATATAAGGAAGAAACTCTAATTGCAGTATTTATGACATACACATCTGTGCTGATTCATTTTTTCCCTTATTTATTAATTCGTTGAAAAAAAAATAAACCAACCAATAGGAAGAATTTGTTTCTTCCTCAATTCGTCATTCAAAAATAATTGAAATAAAGAGTCAATCAATGTTTGGGAAAAACACATGATTGCATTTCCGACGAAAACTGTTTTCCATTTCAATTATTTGAGGAGTCAAGAAAATCCTTCCTCACTAGTTTCTGAGTATTTTTCATGACAGCTACACAATTACTTTATGCTATATTGTAAAGTAATCGATGATCTTTTGTTTTTTTTTCTCACCTACATTTTTAATTTACTACAAAAAACACATTATTTTTGCTATCTTGAAAAAAATTTATTACTTTGAAAAATTACTTAAAGTACTAATATCTTAATGAAAATTGAAAGACAATTAAGATGAAAACCTTAGCATTTTTTACACCGATAGCATCTTCAAAGTGGTTTAGTGGAGGAATACTTGCCTATCACGCAAACGATCCAAGGATCGATTCCCTGACAACGCAGTAGTTGTATGCAGTAACCTCAAGCCTGAGTCATCAAACCTTCATATAAACATGGAAATAATATCGATAACAAAGCATTACTCATTGCTAATATGATTAATGATGAACAGAAATACAATCAACATTCATAGTGGTTTTATGAATACTTAGTGAAGCAATTTTATTAAAATTTTATCGACGGTTTTGATTGAATCACTGATTTCTTACCAATGTTTAGAATTGAAGCCATTGAATTCATAAATCTGAGGAAAAAAATTCATGAAAACTCCTGAGTCACAACTTCACAAGAACGAAGGTTACGGTACTTTTATTGACACGTAAAAATTGCTTAGGGCACATTTTTTTATTTGAGGAATTGATTTTCAAGTTAACAACTGATAAGGTACAATTCATTCATTATGTGAAGAGGATTAGTGAGGTGATTGAGGTCAGACAACAATAAAACGATAGTACAGCAGAAACGCATTCACTTCATAATCTATAAATATTCCACTTGATAACTTTGATTCTGAAGCTTTTTGGTTTAAGCGGCTTTTAAAATCAGAAGAAAAAAAAGTTTACTGCACAAATCACATAATTTAACAGGTTGTAAGCAGTCGTAATCAAATCATATTCGAATTAATCAATTGTATTGAGTAAGATATGAGTTAGAACAAAAAAAAATTTGCATAATAAGCAGACAAATATTCGAGGACGACAAAATGATAGTGAATTTCAGAGCACATTCAAGATCTTTTAGGTGGATCTTTTCAATATCTAGTAGCCAATTATCGATCAATCGCTGATATTTATCGATCCAACTACAAACGTAGAGCAATTTCTAAGTTTTTTTCTTTTCAAAAGCTGTTTCTCAATGTCTTTAATAATTGCAAAACTTGGAACCTCAGGCAGGACTCGGACCTGCACCTACACTCATTATAAAACAAAAGTATAATTACTATTATAACTGAATTTCGAGTTACTTCGTCATTATTAGCTTAACTGGATGTAATGCTGATATCGGCTTACCGAATCATACCGTTTAACGGGTGAGTGCTGATAAGATATCCATCTAGAATAAGTAAAACAATGAGTGATAGAGCGATAGCACTGATAGCACAATCGGTTAGCACGACAGATCGGATATCTGTGGATACGAGTTCGTATTGAAACTGAGGTTCTATATTTCCGATATCTAAGCATCATTAATGATATTAGAACAAAACTATTATATCCCTGTGATAGTTGATAGCAAATAAATAAAAATGACTTGTTTTAAAGGTATAAATATAATCATTGTTAAAATAGTGCAGCTTGAGTTATTGTTTCTTGAATGATGTAACGATACAGAGGTCATTAAGTCTCAGATGAACTCTTATTTTACGGGCAACTGTTCCGTTCGTTTTCTTTTTCATCTAAGAAAACATATCTGACCACATGATACTTAAGATAAACTATAATAGAGAGAATAATGATTTGATTAACAGATGATATCAGAGCAAGCAAGTCAGCTGATTAATCTATCCCTGATTACTTAACATAGGGTCTTCTTTTTTTACTACTTAGAAATGGATCTGGTAACTTCAATGGATATGAAGAGAACGCTAATACTTCCCAGGTCTAAAAAAATCGATGTGACTGATGAATATGTCATGATAGGCTGGATCTAGAAAGTTGAACAGCTTTGATGACAGTTATCAGTAAGGATAAGGCAAGTAGCTAGGCACTCTAGGCGTTAATTATTAACTTAACTCATGAGAAAATGCGAACGAAATTAAATGTTACTCTTCTTCTTCTTTTTATTATTATTCAATAGGCATGAATATTAAACAGCTTTGACAGTAAGCATCAATAAGGAGATGCAAATGACCTCAGAGGATAAAACCAGCTCATCGAAATAGCGTTAAAGTCTCCGACAACGAATTTGTAAAATAATCGGATTAATCATAAAATCATAGAGATACCTGAATACAAATCTGTTCTATACAGTGGCTTGAGTCTTTACAATTCTCTATTCAGTTAATGGTGATCAGCTGCCCAGATTATTCCATCGCTAATTCAATGACTATGAAGAGGTGATAGTTTCGGTTTGTCTGTAGACGAAATCGAACCTTCCACTAAGCTCTGTGACATTTCCTACCTTCTGTATTGCACATCTATTCAATGAGAAATATTTAAAGCGAGTATTGTACGACCTTAAAAAGGTACTGTCTATATTAAAACAGCACTTAATCTAACTTAAACTTAATTCTAATCATCATTATGAGTAATGCACTTTAATAAATTACTGTAGAAATTACGGTACAAAAGAAGAGAAAAGGTTCTGAGTAGTGGAAGTAGTAGTAGGAAAAGATTTAACTCGGGCATTTAACTACAGCACATTCAGTGCCAATTGGAATCCGAATCGTTAGAAATGTACGGCTTTCAATTCATGAAAATTTCCATTACAGTTGTATAACTGGAGCCTAGCGTAAATAAATAATGAGTTTCAATATGATATAGTATACGTAACACTGAGGGGATTTGTTTTTGCAAGAAGAAAAAGCTGAAAAACAATGCCCAACGAAATTGTGCTGCGAAGATATAAATAACGTTAATTAAAAAATACATCCTTGCCCCATAATCAAAAAGTGTTTGATCAAGTTAATAGCTTGATGCTAAGATATTTGCAAGTATAATTCAGTACAATAGTTCTGTTGAGCGAGTTCACACCGCAATTACTTTTGCACCGACCTACAAAATATCTAGGTTATCGACAGTAAATTTTCGAAATTTCTTGAAAGGTTATCAGTAATTGATATGAATTGACAGAAAATTTAAAAATTATGGACTGACGTATCACATCATATAAGTACACCTCAAAAATAGTTTTAATGAAGAGGTTAATAGAAATTCAAATGAGGGCAGAGGATATTGTAGCCAAAACGTGTGCGTGATCTTCGCAATGCTTACTTGATATCAAAACTGATAGGTTACAATGCTATAATATTGACATGCCACGTTTTTTGAAATAGCCATAAAATTTGGATCCTGAATCGCGTAACTCGGATCGTCACCTCGTAGATGGCTGCAAGTACTGTGGTCTTCTGTTACACTATATTTTATTAAAATTCGTGTTGAAAAACTTCGACTTTTTTACTTTTGGTTTACAAACCATTTCATTTCTTCGTTCTCAGTCAAACATAATCTAAGGATTACACGATATATCGAATTTGTCATTGGTGTGCATTAAGAGCTGCTCGATAGAGCCAGGTACATTAAGGAGAATATTTTAACTTCCACAACCGAAAAAACTAACACATTTATAAGCCGTCTACTATGAATAATCTCTACCCGTCTTTACAAGCCTGAAATTTATGATTTTATTACAATGAAAACTCTTCAAATATAAGCGTTAAATTGTACGCATTGGACGCAACTTATAGTATATTTCTTCAGCGCTCATCTCAACAGTGAGGTAGGGAGTTAGTTTTAAAAGCAACGAACTCATAGGGAATGAGTTATTATAGAAGAAGGATCTGTAAATTAAGTAGTATGAATAAAGTGGATTTCTAATTCCTAGAAGAAACACAATATCATAATAAAAGATAAGCATTTAACATCAAGTACTGAATAATTACTGAAAACATTGTCACAATATGAATTGATAAAAGATTATTAGAGAAAATTTTGTCTATAAAGATTATTGATTACTTAGTAGAAGTGCTTCAAAATACTGCACCTCAAATCGATCGTGCTGATTCTGAATCGCTCTGAAGAACGTGATTCCACCGAAAAGCTGTCTTGTATCTTCAATAAAACACTACGTACCAACCCTGAGTACTGCTAAACAAAATTGCAATCAAGAAATTCATTTTACAAATTAAGTGTTGAGAAGATAGCGCGATCTTGGAGGCTTTTGATCCTGAATGAATTCGTTAAAATTCCACTCTTAAAAGGAATCCATACCGCATTTTACAACTCAATCAAATAACTCCAAGAAAAATAAACTTCTTTCTTGTCAAAACTCCACTGATAGGGAAAAACCTGATAGGTATGCTTGTTTAGTGATAAATAACTCTTGTTTACAACATTTGTGTAATGACCTCAAAATTAGTTGAACGTTGTCATATGATTGTTACATCGCTATGAAATCTATTTTTAATCGAAAGTACAAGATATTATCTTGATTAAAACGACACATTCGCTCTAAATTGACAAATTTTGTGGAAAAAAAATGTTTTTTCCTTACCGCGAGGAAAACTTGTTGCCTGAAGATCTTCGAGGGAATCACATTTACAAATTAAAATCGTTGATAATCTGTTTCACTTTAGTTACAGTTTGAATTCTCGTCAAATCACTGATAAATGACATTGTTAACATAAGAAAAACTTGAGACTCTAGCAAATCAATACGCACGAAATCTAATTCTATGCGAAATTTTATGATAAGTGGTATAAATTCATAAGCCGATAAACTTATCAACCGAAAGCAATATAGCACGGAGGAGTCTTAATCCTATAAACTGCATACTTTTTGGATTCGGTAGTTAACCAGTATGAAGGTACCATTATATACATTGCAATATGAAGGTGGGAATAGAAGAATCACCAATGAATCCCACACCTTAATAGAAGAAATACATAGCAGAATAAAAATGTTCTACATTTAACAATCATATTGTGAAAAAAATGGAGTGAATGAAGCAGGGTGAAAGCAGAATGAGCACCTCTCTTTTGCAATCGGTAGTACAACAGCCTGGACATCAGCAGATGCGGACTTCTCCTGGGGTTCGTAGTTTCGTGATTCACTCGGCGTCATTAACGTACGAAACCATTACAACTCACCACGGTTTATAGAAAATAAACAGAAATAGCTACGAAAATTAGAGCGATCTATGAGTAGAAAGTACTAAACCATTTACGAATGCAGCTTTTCTGCTTGACAATTGTTTATGAAATGTACGACGATATACATAAATTAAATATAGAAAGGTACTAATAATTTTATTGATGCCTTGAACTGTACAGACATATCAATCACTGAGTTAATTGAGTATAAAAAAATCCATTTACAGCTTAACAGCAGAGCTGAACGATACGAGGTTCTCGCGGATGATTGAGATGGTAGCAAAGCTTGAAAAAAATAAGCGATAGGTACACACAAGTCACAACGAGCTCCGGATAACTTCAGTAACTAACACTGTATTCCACGCGAAAAATATATAACTAGAAATTGATGAGAATTTCAATAGAAATATCCCATGTTATTTAGAACTTCTTTAGTGATATAGTCAATAATCTCGTGAAGCTTTCTATTATTATGAAAATACACAACGAATCCACAAAATCCGTAGATAATCATAGATATTCGGAAGCAATTTAAGGAGAATTCCCTAATTGTTTTAATGTAAGTAGATTGAAGATATTTTTTATAAAAGTAACACACACTCCTCTTTGCATATGCAAGAGCACTTTTATAATGTATAATCCTTATGAATATACTTGTATACTGAAATGTAGTAAACAAATCAGTAAAGAGTTGGACAAGGACTTAGCATTTTCATAAAAAAATCAACTAATTTCCAAGCTTAGTAACATCCAGCTAGCGTGAAACAAACTACTAACAATCACATTATCAAATTTCATAGAAAAATACTAGGAGAGAATACTACAGTTTTATATATCAACAAAAATCAACAGTGCACCAACAACAAATCACTCGAGCAAATTAAGAATTCTTCAAATTTGAAGTCAATTGATGACATGTATGCTATAGAACACGATGCAGTATGCAACTTTGTATAAAGAACAGCAACAAAGCTATTTAAAGTGGAAAACAAAACAACATTCGTCGAAAATACTAGAAAAACAACAATGCAAACTTTGCACTGCATGATCTTAGCAAAACCTACGTAAAAAAATCGAAACGCTTATGATCTTTTCACTAGTCGAATCTTAAGATCAACTTCCTGCTCATAGTCCAGTCTTAAGACAAAAACATACAATAGCTCATTACTTTTAGTAAACAATTTATCTTGTCACAACGAACATGAAAATTCACAAATTTCAACAAAATCGCAAAATAAAAACTAAACATAAATCTCTGTAAGTACGTCAAAACATTGAAAACATTTTTGGATGAAGAACACCGAAACTCGAGATATGAGATAAAACCGTATATCCGTCATTCTTGAATATGAAAAATTATTTCAGGACCTTCAATAATAATGAGCACAGGTATAGTCTGCAACACAACTTATGGAAAGCTCAGTAATCTTTTCGAATTACTCTAACTTTCTACACTACAATAAAAAACCATAACAGAAAAATCACCAACCTTTGTTGAATAACACTAATGGTGTAGTATATAATAAACATACCATCTAAAATCTCAAAACCTGACACCAAAAAAAAAACCAATTTTCAATCAAACTTTCGCGATTACGCTTAACTAAAGCTTTTTTAAACATTCAAGTGCTCGCTTAAACAGAAAAGCGCAAAGATTGACAATTTCAATCATAAATTTTGTGTTCCACTGCTTCAAGATCCAGCTGCTATATCTTCGATGTAATATGTCGCCAAGTATTCCATACGTTGGCGACGATAGATATTCTTGAATCCTTCTAAAGACAGTAGCAAATGGTGTGGAAGAAGCTCAGCTATATCAATAATTAGATTTCATGATAA
>KN716333.1:240707-263051 GCA_000816705.1 Dictyocaulus viviparus
CGAAAATGAGAATTCTTTCTAAAAACGCTTAACCACATAATACGTTGTGCTGCCGATTCTATTACCGACGTCTTCACTTTGCAACCACGACAAGCTTCACTTATGCCAAGTGAATATCTTACCAGCACTCGTTAACAAGCACGATCTGGTGATCTGATATCAGCATATCCACTTAGAATACATGAAGCATCTAGTATTTGCACATTAAATGCATCGGTAATGCAATTTGGTACCACAAAACACCGAACGTCTGGAACGATGTGGGTTTGAGTCTCAGCTGAGGTCACAGTATAAGTGCATCATTATGACTATAACCTATCGTAGTTCATAGGAAATAAATGAAAATGATTGAAAAGATTATACATCAGATTATGCCGTGATTATCAGCTTAACTGAATGCACTGCATTGAGTGGTTGCAGAGTGAGGGCTTCGGTAGTGCAATCGTTAGCTCAACAGGCCGGATTTCCCGCCTGAGCCTCATGTTTTCTCAAAAATTCAAATCAAAAGAAGTTGTTTTTAAAATAGGAGTCCAAATATTCATAACAATAACAATAATATACGTTATTGAAAAACATCATTCTTACATAAACATATTTTTTAAGCAAAATAAAAAACACTTCACTTATACTTAGATAAGATCATAATGTTGCTTAGCTTCATTGCTATA
The DNA here is from genome assembly GCA_000816705.1 of Dictyocaulus viviparus. NCBI lineage: Eukaryota > Metazoa > Nematoda > Chromadorea > Rhabditida > Metastrongylidae > Dictyocaulus > Dictyocaulus viviparus. The sequence continues at coordinate 241,376 of KN716333.1, forward strand.
AACAATTCTAGATATCTACCGTATACCGAGGAAGTAGCAAACGCACTAGTAGATCACATACGAGATGAAGGCGAGAAGAACGATGGTCACGTAGACGTTCGTAGAGTTGCCGGCAGGTACAACAATAATATTATGTAAATCTGATCTAGATCAATCGATATCTTTTAAAAAAGGCAAAGTACTGCATTTTTGCTAGTTATATCTCTGAAATTAATGCTGTAAATTGTCTATCATATCCATTGGGTCTCATTTAAAATTTCTTTTCGCATCTAAAGAATATTCTCTTATTTACTAGAGGGTTATTGCAGATGAGTTCAAGCATAAGAATAGCGAACAGTTAACGAGTACAAATATTCTCATATGGATTGAAATTACAGAGTGACGTTACTCTTGTGATTGGATGAGTTGTTTATGTGGGTGTACGATTGTAAAATATCGTTTTATTCAATTGATATGGTATCACTCCACAGTTAGCGGCCAATCGGATTCAAGGATAAATAATAAACCTACTCGTAGATCAATAAATAACTGTCAATAAGTCGCATAAATTGGTTGATTTTATGCTAAATAGTATGAGTATTATTGTGTGGATTGCATATTTGATCTCTTGAATGAGTTAGATGAGTTAGTATCATCAACCTCTACAAAATTTATGCATCATTTCGTCAAAAACGATTGCCTGCTGGTACCAAATCGTTGATCCCGAACTAATGGAAAGTTCAACTTTTTCAAGTTTAGAATCGAACTATTGTAGTTAATGGCCACATTAACGATGCACCAACTTCTACCTCAAGTCTGCCCGCCCCTTCAGTCAGATACTACGTACTGCACTAATATTTCATTAAAAAATCGAAATCAAATAAGCATAGACATTAATTCTAGACATTTTAGGGTTTGTAACTCAGTCTCAGTACTCGTATATTCAGTACTTTCGCCTTTCATTTATTAATAATAAAGGCCTTATGATTTTCCTCATAATTCTACCAATTTGGCTTCTACCACAACTGATGTTACGAAAAATTTCAGATGGGCACTCGAATCAGCTGCTTTCACTGTATTCGAAAAACGTATTGGTGCATTAACTGATCGAATCGAATGGGCTGATAAACTGATTGAATTGAATAGAGAAATTTTTCGATTATCAGCTGAGTACGAACGAACCGTATCGATTGCTGATTGATCTATCGTTTGATGACGTCACTCTTTAACATTATTTCAGATTAAAATTTGCAATTCCTCTCTATCGTTACTTTAGTACACCAAAATGGATAAAACTGATCACGTTAGAAGATAAATTTTATAAGTTCGTAGTTTTGTATTGCTTTTCAATACAAATTCCATTGCGATCAGAATGTGTTCATGATCAGAACGAATTCATTTCTAGTGAGGCAAATTTATTGATTGATGAAGCAATCGATAAACTATCAGGATCAACACAATCGGAACACGAAATGAAATTTGCCAGTTTACTTATTAATCGAAAAGATATGAATATAAATGATGTAAAAATTATTCTATTATCAATGTTTTCGGATGGTTTGAGTACGGTGAGCTTACATTACTTAAGGTATTTAATATTTCTATATTCTATTTATATTAGAACATTTTAGATGCTTTTAGTATTAGCTAGTATATGCTTGATTAAAAAAGAAAAGTGTGGTAAAAAAAAATTGTAATTCTAAGTTTATTGTTTGTTCATAGTTTATATTTTTTCAACGATTCTATTAAAACAACCTCTTATTGATTTTTTTATATTCATAGTTTACGTGGGCGTAGTGGCTCAGTGGTGGAGGTGCCGCAGTGACACATCGGCTCAAACCAGTTCGCGGGCGCCCCCCAGGCCTACCAAGCCCGCCATCCCTCCGGGGTCGGTAAATTTTTACCAGAGGAGTCTGGGTAAGATAACTGGCGCTGACTTGGTGAAGAGTGGTCAACTCAAGTCATGTATAGGCTAGGCACGCATTCAACCACCTCCACGTTATCACGTTGAACACGAATGCGTTGGCGCATCCCACCACAAGGGATTGATCAACGCCAACAATTATCTTACCTAAATAGCTTTCAAAAATTTAATTTTATTAGAAAAAAAGGATTCAAAATAATATTTATATTGTTTTAAAACTGAAGAGGAAAGTGTTACCTTCAGTGATCGTGATTATTTAAAATAATACGAAAAGCTTGAATTGAAAATATGCCTTAAAAATTTTCATACTGTATAAATTTTTTTCTAGAAAAAACAATGAAAATAATTTTTCTTTCGTCTTTCACTCAATCCACATTAATTTCTTTTATCATTTGTTTTTTTTCTAAAAAAGTTTTTAGACTGCTCCGATGCTCATCTACAACCTATACAATATTGCCAGTAATCCAGAAGCTCAAGAAGAACTTCGTAACGAAATTAACGATAAATTTAAAACCTTAAAAGGTCCGTGAAATAAATATTTACGTGATTTATCTATGTTTACAATCTGAATATCGATTGACTGTCTCTTTTTATTATCACGTCGTTATCATTTTATTTTACAGAAATCGATTCAACTGTATTGGATCAATTAACGTATTTACGTGCATGCATTAAAGAAACATTTCGATTATTTCCGATTGGAACCGAAATCTCGAGAATCACACAAAAAGATCTGGTCCTTAGCGGTTATCGTATTCCATCCGGAACAGCAATCGATATTAATACGAACGTATTGATGAAGTAGGTTGATTGTCTGCTAAGTCAGAATTTCACGAAATATTCGATGAATTGAGGACGGAATAGAGAGGTTATGAGGTAAATGTAGACATAATGATTCGCAAACGTGAATATTATGTACTCCGGTTCCAGCTCGACGCTAGGCTAATCAAACTCTTTATCATTCAAAAATCGATGGAATGGTACCACCGTAATCTCGAAATGTAAGCAGCATTAATTTGGCACCAAACTAGTCATCTGTAAGCATTGCATAGATCACACACCCATTCAAACACCTCTCTCAGGATAAACAATGAATGACCGATTTGCTCTGAGTCCTAAATTATTCCAGTGCTTGGTGTCGAACTCGAACTCGTATGCAAACTAAACACCTTTTTCTTACTTTATCCCACGAAATAACAATGATTGTTGTTTTGTCCGGTTCGAAATACTGTTTACATAAGATATTTATCAATACTTTGTTCATTGAGAAATTTGATCTCCAATAATGCCAATAATTTCTACAGTTTGTTTTGTTTTCAGGACAACCTTATTCTTCAAAGAACCGCATCGCTTTAATCCGAACCGGTGGCTTCGTAGTTCTGATGAACGTGATGAAATCCATCCATTCGCATTTCTTCCGTTTGGTTTTGGACCACGAATGTGTGCTGGTACGATTAAGTTACCGTATAGATTTTGAACATTAATATTTCTAATAGAAAGTCCATCATAGCTTAACCAGTGGGGAAATCGTATTACTATCGTTTGAGAGCAGCCAAGATAACATAAGTTTTCGCACTGATAAGTCTTTGCTGGCAATTTTGCGTCCACTCATTTGCCCTCCGAAGAGGTGGATGTAATGTGTCCAGGAGATGAGTGGATGCGATTGTTATCGATGCACTGCCTAGAGGCGTGAACTCTCTATCTCTGTAACTCTCAAGACTGATTATTGTTTTGGATTATTACGACATCGATTTATCAGCTCAAAGCTATACAAATCTCGGTACGTCTTTGGACGGACTCGAACTACCCGCGTATCACTTGGCAAACTATTATCACTGCGTCACGCGTTTCTTTAGAAATAAAAAAAAGTAGGAAAAATTGTGTAAGAAATCTCTTTCAACTGAAATTTACAGGTCGGCGTTTTGCTGAGCAGGACTTAATGGTGGCTTTATGTCATCTTGTGAAGAATTTTCATATTACCTATCGTCATAAACCTATTGTTCAAACATACGAAACTTTATTGTTACCTAAAGGATGTTGTCTTTTTCATTTTGAAGCTTTAAAATAAACTTACATTTGATCTGTTTATTTGAATTTTACTAATACTTAGATAAATATCCATAAAAAAGACGTTCATAGGGTAATTGTAATGCGATATGGATAGAAGTCCGTGAAAACGACATGAAAAGCACGTGAAACATTCATGTTAGATGTGCATGGAATCTTACTTATTCCTTAACTTTCAAGTATTTGAAAACGAAAAACTCGAATAATTATAACAAAAACGGGAGCTTGCATTCAATCAATGAAGGAAATATCCATAAAATGACGTGGATTTACATGTAATTTGAAAATGATATGTCAACATGATCATGAAAATCATATGGGCATCACGTGAATGATTCAACGAATTGGATTTCAATAAAGTGCTTTCAAAACTGATACCAGAAACTTTTTATTGTTTACAGTCTCCGAAAATGTAAATGCGAATATTTAATTTCTATCCTTAATGATGCTGTGTTAATCGCATAACTGAGGACCTCAGTGTGGAACTCAAACCCGCACCCACAGAAATCCGTTCTATTGTGTTTACCGGTTAAACGACCACTCAATATTTTATTTCACTTATTATCGCATATCTGTGAGTTCGAGTTGCAGTCCCGTTTGAGGTTCCAAGTGTTGCGACTAACTCAGCATCATTACTGATATGTAAACATCATTAAAACCAATCATAGTTGATAGAAAATAAAAATACTATGACGAATATTTTCGCTGGTATTACAGGATCTATAAAATCATATTTGAAATAATTTTTATTATTTATTCAAAAAAAAAACATTTCGAGGCTGATAATAAGTGATGAAATTATGAAACGCTTGGAAGTACAGCTTTTCCTTTTTTTCTAATGTTTATGGATACGGTATCAGTACGGTAAAACTTTTGTTGTTGTTTAGATTTCATTTTGATTTTAAGTGAGTGAATGGTTTAATGAGGACGTTATCGACTTAAATTGTTTTGTATTACCCTCATGAATGTTAATTGTGAGTCTAAATATTGTATTTTTATTATATGTCAAATTTAAAATATATCATAATAAACTTTCTTATAGAAAACGAAATAAAAAAACGATAGCGGTGGATTACTGTATTCGAGAATTTGTGCAAATGTAGAATAGAAATAGAAAATCTTAAGAAATTTTCATATTTGATTATATTTTGTAATGAATGTAAACAAAAAACTCCACATTTTTAAAGTAATGATGGAATGAAAATTTGTTGAATTGGTAAAAAATTTCTTATTGTAAAAATAAAAACTATGCCACAAGAAGAATAAACGATTAAACAAAAAAAAATAAATAGAATTATGAAAAATTGTAAAAATTATTTAAAAATAAAAAAACATGTAAAAGAAAAATGAAATATAATAGAATTTTACAAAAGTATAAGTTAAATATCGTTATTTTCACTTTTTTTCATTCAAAAGTATCCTATGAACTGGACTGTGAAGTATTGATTTTTTCTTACAAAGTGAATAATAATTATAAATAAAAAATTTTGTAGTATATAAATATACTCATAATTAATACAATTTTTTAATAAGTAACTTCAATATACTAGCAAAACTCTTGATAATTTCCAACTATAGGAGCGATATTCCACTGTAGAAGGCTCGTATTGATTTTTCATGACCTACAATTTTCATTTTTGCGTTTGGTTAAGTGAGTGTAGTATTTAAAATTACATCTATGTCATATCGTTTGATGACAAGTACACTATATTGTCTGAGAAATTTGAATATCATTTTTATACATTGGCTTGGGTTCGGTAGCGGTAAAGTTTATTCCAAAGTCGGGTGATGTACCTCAAACCTCGATGAATAAGCTTTTATTAAAAATATACAATATAAACACAAACTAATGTATCGATTGTGATACAATATAGAGTGTGTCTACGGAAATAAACCTCACTGAGTAGAAGCGAAGAGCGAGATATGTCGAGAGGCTTCTCGATAAAAGTGTCGACGTAGAAAGGTCACGGTCCAAATCCAAGACTAAGTCGAAGTCGGAGAGTAAGTCCGAGTCTCAAGCCAAAGACAAAAATAAGTTAAGATGCAGTTGAGCTATGCTTTATAGATTGATCCTATAGGAGTGATATGATATCGATTGTACTGATATGTGACAGAAGTGTTAGAATGGAGTGGAAAGTAGCAATATTTGCTACGCTACATTTATGTTGCCTCATTCAAATTACTATAGGCAATGTTGAATGACCTTACGGTAATAATAAGATTTTATTCGTGTAAATGCTAAGCTAATTTGATTTTGAGTAAGTGATCGTAAAGCAAACACCTTGTTAACATACTAGACCAAAAATCTCTCGATAATAATTCAAATTCCCGTTTGAGGAATCGTGTTTTGAGGCTCCGTCAGTCAGCAGCATCGGATACTGAAGCGTTATTTATGACACTCCTGTCCATCATTGCCGTCTTTGGTAATCTTTAATGATAATGCTTGAGTATAAAAGATCACGAACTTTTCCCCTAAACCTAATTGAACACTACCGATAGATTAGAAGCGCGTAGAGGAATGGTTGAAGATCTCAAAGCGTTACGTGAACGGTTTTCGTTTATCCTTTAGCAAACGAATGCTTTCATCGTTTTGAGGTAACCACCACGTATCACCTGAGTGCATAAGCAACGTTGACTGGGTAGGGATTAGTCAAGGTCGCCTTGAAAAACCAACATGAAATGTCGATGAGGTCGAATGTGCAATGAATCCTCTAGAGATTGATCAAAGCCAAAAGCTTATATCGATATTTTTGCCGACACTGGTTTTTATATCGATTGATAATATGATGCATAGTGATTACAGGTGAGGCAGTATGCAGGTAATGCTCCTCATTTAGAAATATTTTATGATTATGTTGTGAACTTTTGCTATAATCAAAATTATTGAGGAACAACAATTGATGAGAACTGATCACACGAAAATTAAGTGAAAACCATCTATCGTACTTCTCCAGAGCGAGGATTTTATTTTCGAGTCTCCTATGAGTTAGTGTTTTCATTAGCACTCTCGCTACAGTATAAATCTCATTAAACCATTCAATATTGCGTTTTAAAATTGTATCATGAAGCTGAAGAGCTTCAATGTCACAGTGGAACATCATCAACAACACAACCATAACGATAAATTGTTTATGCTGTGATTTGAGTTATTTGTAAATAAGAAAAACGATAAAATAGCTTAGATTAGTTAAGCGAATAAGAGAAAGACGAAGGAAAAAGAGGGAAACTGTCTAAGTACAAAAATCACTCAAGTTGAAAAAATATTTTCTCCTCATTTTTTTATCATTAAATATGCTAGAAAACGTATAAAATATAAATCATTTATAAGATCCATATTGATCAAAAGGTCAGATCAAATAAGGGCCAATATTTTTTCCATTCCAAGATTGTCGCAGTACTGAATGTTCACGTGTTGGATACATTGTAACTGGATGCAAATTCTGTTTGAGGTACGACTAATGAGGGATATTTGAAGACTATATCACTTGGAAACATAACGTTAATAACCAACAATGAATATTAATATGATTTTGTTAGACTTTTTCAGCTTGAAAGAGGTTTCTGTTCCGGCTGAAGCTTTTCAATCTGTTGCTTGCTATGCTGAAAGTCTTCGTCATGCACAGTTGGTATAATTTTACTAATAGAAAAAAAAAGACTTTATCATTGTCTTTTCACTTGTTATTCAAAAAAGTCATCAGGTTTTATTGAGGTAAATCAACTCAATAATTGTTGAGATATGAAATCTCTTGAGTCAAGAGGAAAAAACAGAAAAAATCTTATAGATTGTCATATTTCAGACTGTTTTATATTTCGGAAACAATTTTAGCTATGCCATTAATGAAAAGATATGGGAAAAGTAGCAAAAAAATCTAATTTTAATAATAGGAATAATGCTCATTAGCAAAATATGGAGTCAAGATTGAGTTATGAGTTTATTTGATGAGGAATTCGAATTAAGCTTCACTATTCTTGGTTTATTAAGCAGCAAAACATTAGAAAAACAAGGAACACTTGAAGATTTGATCGTAACCGATTCTGACACTCATTAAAATTCTGGCACGATTCACAGATTTTTTTCTGCAACCTGTTGCACTTATGAATTTATTGAGGTCATCATGAAGCGTTCATCTACAAACCGATAAAAATTTCTTAATAAGTTTTTTTCTTCAAAATGAATGACGGATGAATAAGAAAAAAAAATGGAAATCGAACACCGCCTCTTTCAGATAAATCAGGTGGATGTGATGTATTTTTAATTTTTCTTCACCTTATTTCTGTGGTCACTCATTTATAGATCACTCAATTGATCAACATTTCTATTACGGTAACGAAACACAAAACGGAAAACTCTCGGTTATAAACGCTATACGGTAAGGCGTCATTCCTCTCATTTGATCTACTAATTTAAAATCTAATCCAAAAACTCTTTTTCTCAGTTTAAAAAATGTTTCAACTTTTTGAAAATCATATGTAAACGGATGTAACGGACAAAAAACAAAAAGCAAACTTTCAATGTTTTTTGGAGCTGATTTTTGATCTCCGTTTATGTTTTATTTTTCAATCGATTTTTTTTATCGATTCAAAAAGTGAATAACTTTTTAAAATGTCAATTTTCTACTAAAATTAGTTCTGAAAATTTTTTTCAGGTTTTAAATTTTCAAAATTTCCTACAATGTATGTAATTTATACGACTACCGTACTTTGCCTGATTTTTCAAATGTTTTTCGCGGTAAATAATTTTTTTTTTCGAAATTTTTTTTCGAAACTAAATTACTTCCCAAATATTTTATTTGAACTTTTATTTCTTTATTTATTTATTCGTTCATTGCTATTATTATTATTGTTATAATTATTATAATTTATATTTCATTTGAATCATTTTCATCTTAGATAAAATAATTAAATAATAAATCTAATAAAAACATTTTAACTATTGTTGTTATTTTTTCTATCTATCGACATTTCTATTTTTTCCTTTTTTTCTTTTTTCTGTTTTTTTTTAATGTTTTCTAATATTGAAAATTATGTGCAACTGTTTTTTTTTTCTTCCAAAAAAATCGATATCGACTAATAGTGATATCAGCTGATATTTTTATTCACGTATATTTTTCATTTATTTATCTTTTTCTTGTTGACAACTAAAAAAAAAACGCCAACACATACATAAATTTTTACTTAATAACTCAATAAAGAGAATCGTTCAATATCGATTTTTTACAGTGATCTGTGATGATCTTTTTTTTTTAAATGATCTCATGCTTTTTTTCTTTCTATGGAGAGTTCCGTTGAGTCTTCTGAAAATGTAACACAACAAATCAATGAAATGTCGTTAAACGAGGAGGAATTTCGGAAATTAATGGAAATACATAAAAATTGGTATTATTTTTCATTGAAAGCGATAATGGTTCAAATGGCCAAAGAACTTCTTCATAGCGTTGATTACGGTAAGATTATTTTAGCTCTTGTTTTTAAGCTTATAAACGGAAAAAAGCAAACAAATAAACAAACCAACAGATAAACAATAGTCTCTTTATGATTCTAACAGTTATTGATTTTTTTTTTCTGACAACTAATTTCTTAAAATGAATAAAAGACTTTTAAAGGTATTTACTTATTATACTTCTATTACGTTTATTTTTCTCCTATACATCTTTGAATGATGGAATGAACTATTGACAGCTGGGAAATATTGGGAGAGTTCAAAAAACAAACGACGAAAAAATAAACAAAAACATCATCAAAAATTAGCTAATTACTTTTGTATACACATTTCAATAGATGAAAATTCTATATACTACTTATTACTTTTTATTTTTTTTATTTTTTTTCTATTAAACTTGGAAGAAATAAAAAAGATAAAGCTGCTTTTTATGCTCCTCTTTCTTTAATCTATTTAAATCCTAAATCATCTCTATCAACTGTAAAATCCATCAAAAAACAACTCATTAGTAATTATTCTATTAATTATGAAACGAGTAAAACTAATTTTTAGCTTCTGGACAACAATTACGACTATGCCTGAAGCGAATCGTTTACATTAAAGACTTAAAAAATACGGCTATATGTTTACTAAAAGCTAAAAAACACTCGGAAAACTACCGTAAGCAGGCTGAAACGCTGAGGTAAAGTAACGTGTTCCTCTTTGATTGTTATTTTCATACGAGCGAAAGTAACTTCCTCAATGAAGATATATTCAAGAACTCGTGTACGGTAACCCAAGAATACCTTATTGTTCCCATTCTCATGAAAAAACAATCAATAACACGAAATTGTAACTGTTCAGTTTTTTCAAGGTTCTTCAGAAGCGAATATGAAATTTTTCAATGTATTTCATTAATCACTTTTGAAGATCTTGAAATGTTTTAATTTTACAAAGCTTTGAAGTAATTGTTCCTTAAAAGCATTTTGGCTCGAGAAATGGCTTCGTTTTCTTAGATCCCTCAATAGAAGAAATAAAATGAGGTGAAAAGCCGGAATCTGCTAACGGAACTCAACTTGTCAAATACTGCTGATAGGACACCAACTTAGAAGTACAGTATATACAAGTGAAGCGTTGAGTCACACTTTGATGACCTGGGTAGTACAGCCGGTTACAGATCAGACCGGATATCTGTCGATGCGGGATCGAGCCCTGTCTGAGACATAAAGTTTTGTTATTTATTCAGCATTGTGAGGATGCAAAAAATACCTAAATATAAAATCTCTTTAACCTATCGTAACTATCATAGTTGATGAGAAAGAGTAAATAAATCAAGACAGGATGGTGAAACTTCTTTGAAATTCTTTTCAAAATAAAACACTGTTAGTTACAGTACTCCCAATACTAACAGTTTGTTGAATTAAGGAAGGAAAGCGATGAAGGGATAGCGTTCGTTCAAGCTTCTCCTAATATTCAAAACTTGACAATAATCAAACAAAAGCTGGTCGGTAGAAAAGCTACATCTACATTAAAAGATAGTTTTAAAAATACTATAAAAAACAAAACTAAAAGAAGAATGAAGTGGAAATTTCGGCGACATCGTGGAAAGATGCGCATGAAACGAAGTATTACGAGGCTTGTTTCATCGAGTGAGGTGAGGAGAACATATCACATGAGAGTTATTCCATCACTTATTTACAGTCATTCTAGGGAGCGATGAATGACGATCGGTTACCGAAAGTGACTCAATTGAAATCTTTACCGTCTCTCATCAATCCTCCTTCTAAAAGTTCCGTTCGTAAGGTTACCAATTTGATCTCCAGTGTATTTGGAAGGCTTCCAACAAGTGACGTGTCGAAAAAATGGTCTACGATCTACGAAAAATTACTTGAACTTTCGAAAATTCTCGACAAAAACGAAGACCTACCTGGAGCTCGAGTCTACAATTGGCGTGTTTACGATATTGTTATGGACAACGACAAAAACACATCCGGAAAACTACCTCAGGCTAGTGAAATTAACATATTTTCGTAAAATATATCATAATTAAGAATTTATTTTCTATAATAATAAGATTATTTTTTCATATAATAATAATTTCAGTGTAATGGAGACTTTTTAAAAATTGTCCTGTATTAAAATCATTCGAGTGTTTCTTTTTCTAAGATGATAACAAAACTACAGCAATTTTAATAATGTTGAGGAATTTGTTGAGTTACACAGAAATTTTTGATACTTTTTTTTCCATTTATGTCTCATTACGTTTAAGTATTAAAAATTGATTTTTTTCTAAGATAAACTTTTTTCTAGACACTTTTAACTTTCATTTTTTCTTTCGCTCGGATCTGATACCACCATCGATCGATTGAACTCGTGAGAATCGAAAGGGCATATGTAGATGACGTAGTCGTGTTCGGATAGTCGATCGATAATCCTGAGATCTTTTCCATTTCCCTATAGTGAATTCATAAGCGGTTTCCTATTGGAGCCGTTAGAAGATTAGAGTATCATATCAATTCACATACTTTGCATAGAAATCGATTAGTATTTAGAAAATGCGTACAGTAAAAAAAAATAAAAACTCGTAGGAAAAAAAACCAATTTTCATCTTTGTCTCATATGTTATTGATTTTGAATAATACAAATATTTTCGATGAATTCAGTTTAGATTTGCGTACTACCGTAACCCAATGAACGTCAAAATTTCACACGTTGCGTTGAAGTCTAGCGGATGCATTGACTTCAATGCAACAATTTCATTTTCTAAATAGCAGAAATTACCGTAACCAAAAACTAAACAACATAATCTGCTTCAATTCGCTATTATTTCCTATTTTTATATTACATATAAATAACATTGTTAGCTTGTTTTCACTGATCAAAAATAACAAGCTCAAGCATTGATCAATGCCTCTCTGAGTTGCAACACACTTGTCTCTACCATGAACTCATGGAGGTGATTGCAAAAGGAATTCCGTAACGAAAAATGACTGAGGTGAAAAATTCCTATCAAACCACTGCTGTTTATATTTTCTCATTATTTCACAACTCATAAAACATTTCATTCTGATTTCGAAATATGATAAAGGCAAAAAACTGTGGCGTTGATCAAATTTTTAAATAGCTATCCAACTTATTTTCAGTTACATGTACCCTCAAACCTGAGGAGGATATTTAATTTTGTGAAGAGTATCAAAAAAGGGCCAGTTTCAAGGATTCTCAGCCCACGAATCGCTCCACTGATTCCGGCAAAGCATTACGATAAAGAATTTCTCTCACCCTCAATATTTCCTCTTTATACAGACAGAACTGAGGAACAAGTATTGCCAATTCCTGAGGTGAGTTGTGAAATTGCTACAAACCTAATGGAAATTGATAAAAATGAATCAATAGATCAATCTATGTGAATAAAAAAATCGATAAATAGAATTTAGAGCGCGGTATGGTAATTCAATTCTACATTTATAGATTTTTTAATAAATAACTACCACCGAATAACCAAAATCGATCGATAACAGATCAATGCAAGAGGTTTTCACTTTTTTTTTGAAGAAAAAATCGATTTTATCATACTTACAATCGATGAGTACACATAATCGATGCGAGAAAAGATGCTGGAACTCAATCCTATAAATTCAACAACAGTGAAAATCAATTGAAAAAATTCGAAAAATGAGTTTTTGAATGAGTTCAACTTGTCGTTCAATAACTAGGTATGATGGATATCGTTTACTGCTCAAATGTAAAATCCCTCAAACCTCAAAACATATGAGATCGAATCCGAGGATGTCATTTCTTCTTTTGTTGTCGATAATGCGATACATTCGAAAAAAAACCAGAGGAAAACAAAAGAATTTTATTGTAATTTTGTGAGCAAAAAAAAACCTAAAACCTCAATATGTAAAACATGAACAGTGAGACTGACTTATTTATTTATTTGTTTTTAATTTTTAGATGTTAAAAAACGCTAAACTCAGTAGAAACGATCGAGAAACGGTATTGGAGATGATCACGGAGTTTTCTGGAGCGCGAAATGCAGTAGATCGAATAGTTACGGTAAGAATGCAGATCAAACTTTTCTTTATAAAAAGAGATCAAATGAATCCTTATGATCTGTTGAATGTGATCTACTCGCGAAAGTTCTATTTGATAATAAGATTAATTCAAGAAAACGTCTTCAAAACAACAAAAATTACTGTAACATGGATGATTTTTTAACTAAAAATAAAATCAATAAATTATTGCTGGTATAAAAATTGGCGTGAGGAAAAAAAATGATTTTATTTTTATTGCAGTTTATGGAACATTTGAATTCGTCTAAATTGGGAGAAGAAATATTGTCAGCAACGGAAAAGGTGAGATGATTTTCATTTTTAAGATTAATGTAAAGTTAAATTTGTGATTTTTATTGTTTATCGATTTTTCAGATTGCGAAGAATTTCGATGATCTACAAAAATCGTTAACAAATACGCAAAAAAATGAGCTAAATAGAAGAGGATATACTTTTATGGAACCGGATCAATTACGAAAATTTCATGAAGAACAAGGTAATAAAATATTGATTTTCTAGGAGGAAAAAAAACGACGAGTTTATTTTATAACTTTTTTCTATTGCATTTAAAGTAGTTAAAGTTTTTTGGCTAATTCAAATTTCAAGTTGAAATTAAATCATGGACGTTTTTTTTTTCTGTCACAAGTACTTATCGTGCTATCGGCTTTGGTGACAAACAATTAGGACGAGGCATCAGAACGATAAGAAAAAAAAAAGAGTTTGGCAATGATTTCATTCAGTTCACTACGTCAATGAAATAAAATGATATTAAATGACGTCATAAAGAGACAAAGATGTGCTCCTCAAATTTCATTGAGATTAATTTTGGTGTTGATCAAACTCTGCAGGACGCTCCACGTATTCATCTTCAGCGTGATGTCATTTGGTGATGATTGAAGAATGCGAGTCTAGTAAATACATTGGTTTAAAATTATCATACACTCCACCTAGTCAATTCTATTAACTCTCCCAAATGGTACTAATTTACTGGCCACAGATTGTTTAATGATATTATTTGCCTGAGGGGATTACTTGAATGGTTCTAGTAGCGCTGTGCCACCTCTCATCACTTCAACCGCACTTGTTTCTCCATTGAAAATTTCTGGGAAAATTCCATAAATTTAAATTCTTGAAATGTTGAAGCCGTTTTCATCCGGGTACCAATGATTTTTGATGAACGAATATCGCTCATAGAGAAGCATTGTTCATTGATGATATTTCCTCCATCGTTTGACTCATTCAAGAAATGCGTTACTGAATGCGTACACCTCCTTGAATTAATATGTCGCTCTACAGAAGGCGATGCAAGTTGAAGCGGTTTGCTCTAGGAAACGTCAAGAATACCGTGTAAGCTTATTGAACATAGCGGAAATGTATATATTAATAATCTAAGAATTACTGATGAGTTAAGTTTAGTCAAATTGATAAGATATTTTGAAGGTTTAAATGAACCAGAAATCAATGAAATGGTAAAAGAATACGAAGTACTGTTGAGAGACCAGCGAGAAGAAGCTTTATGGAAAGCTATTGAAAAAATCGCGGGTAAAACGGTAAACATTGTTTACTAACTAGTAAATATAAACAGCAAATAACACTAAAATGGACACAGATTATTATAGAAAAGATGATAACGTGACAATTTCAGAAACGACAAAAGCGTCAAATATCGATCGCACAACCGTCAATACTTAGTCCGTTTTCGTTTACACCATTTAGTGGATTTTCTATATTGGGGCCAGTTGTACTTTCACCGGGCATATTTTCATCGTTCGTGCTAAGTCCTGCAATTCTAGGACCATTTGTTGTGTCACCATTCTTAGGTAGTCCATTTATTCTATCACCAAATATTCTGAGTCCATTGGTTCTGAGTCCATTCGCATTGGGTGCAACTGTTTTGAGTCCAGGTGCACTTGCACCAGCTATACTGAGTCCAAATGTACTATCCGCTACAGTGCTGAGCCCTTTTGCTCTTTCACCAGCGATATTATCACCTGCAGCACTGAGCGCTACTGTACTTTCACCCAGCTTACTTTCGCCGGCTATACTCTCAAAAAGTTATCTTATTGCATCAGTATTGTCACCAAGTTTTTTGTCATGACATCAATAATTAGACACATAGCAAAATAGGCATTCAAGAAAGATAAAGAAAGCGAGATTTTTGCGAAACCGAAGGCCCTGGTAGTGTAGTCGGTCAGCACAACAAACCGGATATCTGTAGAAACGGGTTCAAGCCCCAGCTGAGGTTTCGAATTTCGCGATTAACTCAGACTCACTCACTTCTTTATCTCCGCACACTGGATTTAAATATCAGAGATTACTATAAAAGTAATAAACAACACATGATATTTGGAGCATTTGCGAAAAATCCAGTCTAAATAGTTTTATTAGTAGAATGCTTTGAGGCTGCATCAACTGACAAAATTTGAATTCTCCGGTGGGGCTTGAGCCCAGGTGTTGCAGTTCTCGATCTACTGTACTATCTAGATTATCAGTAAGAGATTATTTGATTTAGATAGAACGGAGATTTTGTTTTTTGTACTAATGCTTTTTACTTGGAAAAAACAGTCGTACAGTTAAAATTGTTGCTACGATTACATCATCTTCAAAGGCTTCATTTTAATTGAGAGTTACGCATTGAATGTTGAAATAAAACTGTAAAAATAATACAAAAAGAACAGCACCGAAAAAAAACCTTTAAATAAAAGTGGATTTCAACTGAGTCATACGACGATCGATAAAAATATTTCACATTTAAAAATATGCCAACTAGTTGTTTAGAATTTTCGCGTGTCTCTGATTCCATTTTCGCTTCGCCAGATATCGTTATTACATCAAACATCGAGTAAACAAAACAAATGTTAGCCGACTTCGACAAGGATGGTTGGGAACTTGGCTTCAAGTTACACCTCATGAAGACGATGTTCATGAAAGAACGGATACGATTCTGACGCCCCATTTACGCTCAACGGAGAGAACATCTTAGAATGCTCAAGTTATGTGTATCTATAAGTGTTGGAATCAATATGATGAACAACATAGCGCCGGAGCTTAACAGAAGGAAACGAGTGGGCCGTGAAACATATAACAGCGTTGAAGACATAGTGAAGAGAACACTGAACACAAAGCTTTGAGCACACATTTTAAACACAACGGTTCTTTCTGCCTCTCATCATAACTCGGAAGCTTAAAGATTAGAGAAGTAGAATGAATGATTAGCTTTATTCACCGCTCCATCGGAAGGATGATGCTTGATGTTTTCTGTATCACACAAGTGAAAGAGTGAGTACAACGTTCTGACCTACATCAACCAGTAAAGAAAGCCGGTGGACACGATTTGCAAGTGATTGGATCAGGTTTGAGAGCGATAAGTCTCATAGGTAATTTCGACCTTGAACAAAAGTTAACTAAGCTGATTAAACTCATAGAAGTGATCAAGATGTCTTCTTGCTGTGGATATTTTGAACTGATATCTATTCGTTGTGTCTATTCGTTATAAGGACAAGCTGAATGAATCCGAATAGAAATCGTATTGTGTAGATCAAATACTGAACGTACTATCATTTTATTGCTGTGTAATTATTATTATTAATATAACGATGTCTTAATTAATGGAAAATCCCTGGAATGATGAGTTTTACGCATGATGATGGTGTGGTGTTGGTTACACGGATGGTGTGTCTGGTTGGTTGCAGCCACCAAATGATCGAGATGGCTGCGATCATTGATAATGATAACACGTTGTCTCGTTGAATCGGGTCTATACACATGCACACATGGAGGTATACACATCTACACATACATACATACGCGTACATCCTATATATGGATGTGATTATATACAATAAAATACATACGCGCAGACATAAGCATATACACAAATACATATACAAACAAATACAACTGTGGCTACACACAAATATATATACACACATGCAGATCACACTTATACACATACACATACACACACAAAGACGTTTTTTCTATTCATCATGTAGCCAGCCCATCTGTGTTTCGCTACCTATGTTTAATCTACTGATTCCTGAAGTGGAGTACATTTTAAAGATCTGAACTATGGCTGTACGTTGTGAGTCTTGGTTAAATTTTGAAAAAATCGCTTAAGCTCTCTATGAATTGTGCGTAATTTTCTTGGAGTGGTTGAAGTGTTCGTCCACGACATAGCGCCGATAAGGACTGTTTCGCTGAAACTTTAGATCTGTAAGCCAATCATTGGCTTCCTTCAGAAATCCGAATGCAGCTCATGATGCGCTCCATCTTCAATCTATTCCCCCCTTGATGTTGTTCTCCATGTTGATTGAACGGCCAAGATGAATGTCAAAAAAATCAACGTCATAATATTATACTTACTTTATGTACCATAAAAATGTTAAGCTTAAAAGCCATAACGTGGCACATTTGTTGTGTGTCTCAACAGATTTAAGCTAAAATAGGAAGTGAATTATTTATGCAAATTTTAAGAGAAAAACCAAAGAAAAAAAAAGAATACGTTTGAATAATTGGAAAATGGAAGAAAAGAAAAAGGTTAGAGTCAAATTTTGTTCTTTGAACTTTGATAGCATTAACGTCATCTTTTATGAATTAGTGTAAATGACTTCACCGTAGTATCCTAAGAAATTATGGAGTTCAAGCACGAAGTTTTATACTGTGGCACCTTCGCGAGGGAGGGCAGCCACTTTTACAGGTGGAGAGAAGGTACCTGCGGGTGGAGGAGCGCGTACCTATTATAATTAGTAATGTCATAAGACATGATTGGTTGCACCAACACTTCTTTGAACTAACGCTTCTTCGCTTTGAATTTTTAACTACAAATTTTTTTAGAACAAAGTTTTTTAAGCTTAACACTTTAAGATTCACAAAAATTCCGTGTGAGTAGTCATCTTCAAACCAGACTCAGCTTCAAAAATATGGTTACATCACGCTGTAAAACGGACAGGAGCAATGTTTTATTTTCTAGTAGTATCAATTCATTTAATACTCAGATTACGTCGAACGAGATTCTACTAAATAGTTAAGAAGATCGCTACAGTATACCCTATAACGATAAGATATTCATCATCCGTTACATCATACTGATCTATAGATTCATTTAAGCGAGCTGTTTCATTGAATTCAAGTTGTTATACGATTTATTAGATTACTGTATCAGTGAATGAATTTTTAGTTTTCTGGAATGTAGTGCTTTTCATCACCCACAATTTGAACGTTCTAGAATCCTCTGTTTTCTTATCACAAAAATGATCACGTAAGCCTAATATTAGATTTTTGTTAGTACAATGACGAAAGACGACATTCATTCAGTAAGACATACAGCTCTCTGGGTTGTTGATGAACTGTATGACGATTTTCACATGAAAACTTACAACAGACAATATCCTTGGGGATTACTTAAAGGAACACATGCATTGGAAAATATTGTTGGCTCTGTTAGCGATTTGTTACAACGCCTATAAAGTTGTTCAAGTTATTAATGAATGTATATTTTCAATGTTTTTCATTCTTGTTTGCTGTCTTGTATTAAAACTTTAACTCGGACCTCACTCATCCTCCTCCAATTGTTGATAAGATGTGTAATTACGCAAAAGAAACTGTAGTCCTAAAATTCAAAATTCCAAATTCAAAAATTTCCTCAAGTTTACTGTAGTCATATATTGTTTTTGCGGAAGTAAGACCCAAATTACCAAATTTGACTCGTTTTTCGCATGAATTCATGACGATGCACTGTTAAAGGAGCCACTCGACTAGCAAATCCGAAGCCTCCTTCGATGAGTAGAGATAATAAGGAGATTTCTGTGAAGCTTTTATGCGTTATGAGGAGGCTTTTTAGGAATAAGAATTGCATACCTGCCACTTCTTGAAATCAATGCTTGCTAATGGTACAATAGAAACTGCAACAACCAGCAGATTGAAAAAAAAAATTTATTATACAAAAAGTGGTGGTGTCGATGTATTGTAGAGAAGAAAATGCTCATGAGCTAGAGTCGTCATCATCATCATCGTCCTTCATCGCATGTGCAGCACGTGAAGGTCGCTTCTGAATAGAATAAAAAATCATGTCTTACTGCGCATCTACTGCTTGTTCATCTTCTTATCTTGCTTACAAATCATCTATTGCTAAATTTGGAGGTGATCATCTATAGTTTGCCCTTAGATACCGAGGTTGTAGGTGCAACCACTTTTTCATCACCACAAAAGACCGATCATCTTGAAAATGTTGCAGACACTCTTCATTATATCAAAAAACCTTTAGTTATCGACACTATTAGAAATATGACAAGCTTCTCCCGTGCTTCCCTTTGACACGTACCTTTGTTATAAAGAGCCACACTGCTTCATACGGTATTCTATTGAGTTTGGTAACCTCATCAGTGCAAGAAAATGTTGAAACAAAATTGGATTTCTTTTACAAAGATATGAACTTAAGCTAACAATAGTGTTTACCTCGCTCGAACTCCCTGAAAATAAGGCAATGTTTTTATTAGATCACATTTTTACATTACATATTTCAGTGAAACTATTGTTTCGTTTTAATGTAGCCACTATATTCATCAATTGCACCTCATCGACTTCAGATAACGCGTCACGTGAAAATCATGAGGCTCTTAACTACCACCAAGGGAAAAAATATTCTCTACTCATTTGAATTGTCGCAACCAAGAAGTACAACACTATCCGTCAAATAAGCATATTGCAAAATATTAGAACTCACATTCGCCCCTTGTTGACTTGGGTTATTGCCTAAATAAAAGAAAATTCTCGTTTTGATTCCACTGTATCCAAGTTCAAACTACATAAAATCGATAATGATCCGAATGATTCTTACACAACATCCACAATGTGACACAGCGCTAGAAACACACCTTGATTCACTAAGCCCTCTGCCAACTGTAGTTGGAAGATCAAAAAGAGCAAGAAAAGGAATGGTAGAGTCAACCTCATATCTGAAATTGAAATGTTATTGTTAACAAACTAATTTGACCATCGATAGAAAACTGTTTCCCGAAAAATATGAAGTAGAGGTGAGATGATCTTCAACGAAAGAATTCCACATCGAAGTCACCCTACTTCTTCGTGCAGAACCTTGATGTAGACCTCTTCCGTTTGAAACCGAGGACACAATAACCCTCATCAGCTCCATCCTACTCTTAAATACAGCAGATTACCAGCTTCTACCATGTTCTAACGCAATGAATTTATAATTGATTTCATCTTGCTAAAAAATTTTATTGCTATCTCTATGCAAATCAAAAAACTCCTGAGTGAACAAATAGATCAATGAGTGTGATGAATATTTTGTAACTAAATATTAACTAAATGAAACACTCTTTGAATGCGAGAAATTTCCTCTGAATGATTTTTTTCTATTTTTACTATGGGTGCGCGTGGCGCAATTGTCGAGGTGTTACGGTGATGCGCAGGCAAGAATCAGGTTCGTGGTCACCCTGGAGGCAAGCAAGGCAACCATCATTTCATGGTCGGTAAATTGGTAGCAGAGAAATTTGGATCAGATGCATATCACTGACTTGCAGAGTGGTCAACTCGAGTCAATGACGCGCATTCGATCACCTCCCAGTGTCACGTTGAACATGAATGTCAAAGCGCATCCCTCATCAACGATTGATCAAAGCCAAAGCCTCTACTTCATCTTGTGAACTTTCTATTTTTTATAATATTTATGTTAATATAAACTGTAAATTGTTATTATTAAGAAAAATTGTTAGCTTTTTTTCAATTTAATTTGTCGTCACCCATTTCCACTTCAATTTTTTCCGAAATTTCTTGATATTTAAAATTGACACTTATATGACTTATAGAGGTAAATATCTGCATGGAAAACTCTCTTTAGTGCAATCGAGGGTATTTCCCTTCATAATGAGTATATTAGCGCTATCAATAAACCAAAAAAACACAAGAAAATGTTATTATCAGCTCCATTTTCTTTGTTCCCTTGTACTGAGGAGGAGTGATGAGTGAGGGAATACAAACAGAATCAAAATACTCATAAAATATTAAAGCAATCCGTCTAAGAACTCAGAATCATCCTCTGATTACTAGTAATGATATTCACAATATTAAAATAACGGTTACAGACTACGGTAATACAGCATTTCTTTAAAGACGTAGGTTTTTTCCTCTTCGATATAGTTAGTTTTTAATGAACGTATCGTCACGTCACTCGTATAAGCTTCATTCTCGATTACAAGAGGTTATGATCAACCC
>KN716334.1:9916-21775 GCA_000816705.1 Dictyocaulus viviparus
ATTATTATTACTATTATTATTATTATATGTTATATAAGAGAAGCCTCAACCCTTTTTTCGTTTCACTCTTCAAAATTTGCTTGCTTTTCTTATTGAGGTACAAATTCTTTGTTGATCTCATTGTAAACGTTTGAATTAATCAATGATTTCATTCTTTGAGGTTTTTTTTCTCTTTCAAATATTTTTCTTCAACTCATATAGGTGCTCAGATTATTGCTCAAAGATTTTCTGTTTTTCACGTCGTTGTTCTCAATTCTCCAAGAACTTCCATTCGTTAAGTTTTCATGATTTTCTGTTTTACTGAGGCTGTATAACTGAAACGGTATCTTGACGTGAGCTGCTTCTTGTTTTTCTTCAGGTCACCAAACGTGCGTGCAGCAGCCAGTATTTAACTTTACTGCTTTTGAATTATGTTTAAAAACTTAGTACTAATCGTACCTCAAGTGAAGATCATAAGTTAAGGTATAAATGGTACCAAACTGTTTCTTTATGAAAATTACAATGCTCAGCGAATCACTAGAGCTAAACTGGTTTATTGAACCACCCTTGCGTGATATGAAAAATGAAAATTTTACTGGCTTCTGCTATACTTTGGCGATGATCCTCGAGAATCCAGATGACATAGTGGAAGCCCAAATGGTCGTTGAGGAAGCAGTGTTTGAAATTTTTTCATAATTTGCTCTTCTGAGGGTGTTGTCTGCTGTTTACCATAACACATTATGCCTTTCGATTTCAGCTTATCTCTTAACACATTGAAAGAAAGACGTTTTTTTTTCGTGATAATGATAATAGTTGTAAGCTGGTTGTCGTTGAACAGCTTCTAGAGTAATTTTAACTGTCAGTTCTTGACCGTCAAAATGGTTATCACTTATCGATCTAGTCAGATATTTTCACATTTACTAAAGAAGCGAAGCGAATCGTTCAAGAAGTAGAGAAAATTGGCCTCACCAATTTCATCGTCATTTCAAAAATTTGTGCTCTTATAAATATAGAAAGAAATATTTTCAATGAATCAATACTTAACATTCGACATTTTTTTGTAGGTCCAGTAAGATAAAGCTATTAATGAATGTCCTAGAGATATTATTGATCGCAATTCATATTTAGGTCAAAGAAGACTTGAATCATCTTCAAAAATTACATATTCTGGTTGATTTTGATGAAAACGGTTACTTGCTGCAGATCTTCAGCAAGCCATGTGAAGACAGACCAACGCTTTTCATTGAAATCATACAAAGACACAATCACCAAGTACGTTTATTCTTTAGGTAGAAAATGATAAAATAACTGTGTAAATTATGCGCATTGATTGATTTCTGCTATGGTAATCGTTAGTTGTAAGCACTTTATTTTCCACTTACTAATCAACGGTTTCTTATTGTATGCTAATTGAGCATAATATTCTTTTAGGGCTTTGGTTTCGGTAACTTCAAAGCACTATTTGAATCCATCGAACTTGAACAGAATGAACGAGGAAATCTATTTTACGATGATGTAAACGTTGGTGGAAGAAAGTTATGATAAGCGTGATAAGCGATAGAACCGATGATCATATGTTTTTGTAAAGTCGTCTATTGATCGATTTCTCTATACCTTTTCGATTGATTAGATGTCTCCACCTTATATAGTTGGAATGTTAATGAACAAAATAAACTGATTGATGCCTGCCGTATTCTGAGTCTTCCGGAGTGAGAAACATGAGGTCTATTCCTTTTACTGCTTTTTCTTGCAATTGTTTCTATACATCATTTGAAGAGCTATTCCGAGAAAGTTTAAATATTACCGTTTACTCATAGACAGCTCGTCTGTCTACCACAAAGTAACAAATAATGTGCAATGGCCAAAACAACGAAGATGTACTCAATCATTCTCAACCTCAACTCAATCTTACATTAATAAACATGAAATCTATAAAATATCTGAGAATTCAGATTTATTTCCGTAATGCTTGATCACGAAACTCAATTTTACATGAATAAAACAGAAACTATGTAAGGTACAAGAAATTTTCAATTCATTGTTATTGATTGCCTGTATGTTAATTTTATGTGGAACTAATAATGATACAAGTATTCCCATTACATTACATAAAACTGCATGCCTCTAATATCTAGTCCGAATCCTCTTCGTCAGAACTTGTTACAATTGAATCAGCAGAGATTTCAAGATCAAGACCTTTACGATGACGTGCATGAAGGTCATCAAGCCGCAGCACCTTACGTCTATGTGCCTGCCGTCTCCTTTTTTCTCTCAAAAGCCGTCGATAATCTAAGAACAGTCATAATACAATAATTTCTCTTAACAAATAAAGATTACAGACAGATTTTCGGAGATAGTTTTCCAGTTGAACTAAGACACAACTAACCAGCCAATTGATGTTCTCTTACATACGCCAAACGGTAACTGGCTGTTCTTACTTTAACCCAACGTTCTTCTTTCACTTCAACTTCGTTTACTCCCGCCAGAGTTCTTGAGCCTATAGTGAAATGATGATCACTCGAATATATATTGTCAGTAGGTGCAATTTCCTTATTGGGGAAATACATCCTTATAAATGACTTATAATTGAAGCATTATAATTAAACCCGATCCCATTCTTCTATAATTTTTCTTCTACTTGAAAAAAAGAAACAAAACGAAATTTTTCGTAATGGTACCATAAAAAAATTACGGTAGTATTTCCTCCCGATTACATTTTATACTATACCTCAGCATACCACTATAAACTGACCACCCGGAGAGACGGTATACACAGCCTTTTCACCCAGATACTCACGAACTGGCTTTATACGATTACGCGTTGACCTGCGAACATTTGGTGTGGTTGGGGTTGAAGGACGAACTAAATAAATCAGTGATTTGCGTCAGAAAAGCATCTTGTTTGTTAGGATGATTAATTTCGCAAATTATTCTTGACCAGAAAACCTACTGAGTTTTCGCGGTTTCAAAACCATTACTTTGTGCTTTTCATTCAGGATCTCAGATGAGTTAGGATCGAACGGAAGAGTCGAATCATCATCTAAAAGTCGAGTTGTCATGTTATGTGATTCAAAACTACTTTTATTTCATCCATTATCATCCCTGAGAATCTACATACCGAAATAGGATTTACCAGCTCCAAGCACACTTGGTTGCACCCCGTCTTCAAAAAGATTGTGCACCTCTTTCAAAGTATCTGATTCAACTGGACCATGTGTATTCGTTGTAAAGACACTATCCATCAGCAAATCTAGATATACAAATCCAGGTAGTGATATGAACATGTTTAGTGAAACTTCAATTTTTTTAAAACCTTGCTCATAACGATCTGTGGGCTGGTTGCTAGATTTTAAACCAGTTTGAGAATCCCGATCATTTTCCGGTGATCCATCTATAAATAAACACTGAGGTACTCATTAGTGCTATGTTTTATACTTATTTTCTGAGATTCTTTATAAGTATCTTCACAGGTCATTATTGTTTTATGCCTTTATAACCTCTAACCTTTTGCCATTTGCCAATTAGTCTTTCCTGAGATTTCTGTGTGATTGAGGGACTACCACAAGTTATTACGGTTTTATATTCTCATAATTTATATCATCATTCAGCATCGTAGGAGAACAACATTCTAACTTTACAGAAAAACATAAGAAAACTATATGAATACTACTCTATTACAGAACTAGATTATGCTATGCAAATAGAAAGGCCAAAAACGTGATAAATAAGATAGTGTGACTAATCAAAACCTCATTTGGAATTATTCCATTAAGGTTCATTATATCTATATAAATGATATTACCTTCCAAACTTAGACGCCGAGTGGCTTCCGACAAATTGCATTCGGCAGTACTCATCTCGATTTCCTATGAAATGTTCTAAGTTTTTCACAGAATTATAATTACGTCATGGCACAACAATATAGAATACAAATATAGTGCACATACGCTAGACGTCACTGAAGAAGCATTTTTCCCCGCAGGAATGCGACACGACTGAAAAAAAAATCCTAGAAAGAAACATTCATCAATCTAAATTTATTAGCTTACTAACGCATACTTGCGAAAACAACCATTTTTCTCTTATGAAGCCATATAACGTTTTACAAAAAATTCATATAGCTGCTACTATTATACATGCACGTTACTTTTCTTAGGCTACTTTCTTTGCACCAGCTCCTTATTTGAAAGAGTAAAAATGAGACCTACAAAATACAGTAGCTTTTGTCTCCTGAATTTAGCTCAGAGTACATGTAATGCCAGCAAGCAATCACACCAGGTTGAGGTTAAGGCAAGGAAAACGTTTCGAAAGATGACACCACTTAGTTAAATTTTGCACTACAAACACCACAACGCTTGAGTTAGTCGTGTACAATTTTAACGAAACTTGTACTACCAGTCACTGCATTTTCAAGTTCCTTGACACTGAATGCTAACTACCCGTAAAATATTGATAGCGTCCAGAAACTAACCAAGGCAATTTGTTTTCAAATATTTCTAAATTCTACTGAAGGATTTCGAAATCAGACTTTGTTTTTGCATTGACCAGAATGTTTTGTTTGGACTCACATGTGATGACTCAATGGAGCATTCAGGAGGTAATCGATCACTCTCTGGTCTATCTTCAACTGTTGTTTCACTGTGATGATGCATTGACTTCGCATGATGCACGGTTTCTTGGCTTTCAGTTGTCTCAAGAGCATCTAATTTAGATGTGGTTCCACTGGAACTGAATTCTTTCGGTTTATAGTCGCCCATTCGTTTGAGAAGATTAGTTCTTCTTCCTTTATGCGTTTTCTAAATATCTAGCTACCCATATGCAGTACCAGCAAATAAAAATTACATGAAAATGTGCATACTTGCTGGTCATCTAAGAAGGGAGAGTCATCAGACAATAAGTGGTGGGGTCGTTTTGAATACGGGAAGCGACAAACAGTACCACTACGATCCACTCTTGAAGTGAACATCCGAGAAGGGTCTATAAATTAAAAGCTTAAATGCTTTATTTCCTACGAAAAATAAATGAGAACCAGTTGGTTGGAACGGCGTTACAGGTTCAACTGCAGAATCCTTGCTCATCGTAGTAGAATTGGGAGACAGTGGACCAGAAAGTCCCTAAATTGCAGGTGAACGGCAGGTGCACAATGTTAGATGTTACTCTATCTATAACTTACACATCGCTGGTCAGCTCTTCGACAAGTTCCTTTCTGAGGTACCTGTGATAAACGCTCAACACTTTTCTGCAAAGAAAAGAATTTAAAACAGCTGGATAGAACTAAATGGATGAAAAAAACCTGTATGATCAGCATCCTGTCTTTATTACTCATACTAGCATAATTACTGCAAACTGTGCTATCAGAGCTATTTCGTGGAGTTACTGAAACTGCAGCGGTCTTATTTATCGGCGTAGTTAACTGGAAATACTTTCTACACACAATGAAATTACCACTTTTACAATGACAAATACAATTACTATGAGCCTTACTGGGTCTTTAGATAAGACAGGCAATGCATGTGACGGTCGTGGATCCGTTACTGGATCTAGCATTGAACTACCATCTAACTCAACAGAGGGTTGCTGACTTATATCAGACATGACGATTGAGATTTCCATCGGATCTGCAAGCTTCCCATTATAACTATAATCTAATACAATATAAGCTCCTATCATGTTGCACATGAAAGTTCAGAATATATATATATATATATGTATATGTATATACTAAGAGCTAGCATCAGTTAATCGTTCTAACAAAAGTAAAGAGCATTATTGAGAAATTAAACGAAAGAGTAACCTTCACTTTGAGGATTTGCCGTGACCGGTGCAACTGATAGCTTGTGCTGCTACAAATGTCATAGTTAGAAAATCATATGTTATATTTGTACATAGATGTCTTTGAAAAAATACGTAGTATACCTTCTTCAACGGAAAATTCGAGAATAAAGCACGACCGGGTGACTTAACATCTAGGTTCATCAGCTCCAAAATAGATGAGTTTTTTTTCTGAAAAGGAAAGATAACAAGAGAAATCAATAGAAAAGCTAGATATAATCAGTACCACTCTTTCCTCTCTCTGCTGAACATTAGCTTTAGCAGCGCGTGTTTTCTTTGCCGGCAAATCTGGCACAGCAAAAATCACATTGTTAGAACAGTTGGCGTTAACATGAGAAGAAGTAGAAACAGCGGGCTCCACATAAGAAGCTTCTTTGATTTTTGGAGCATTACCCGTAGTACTCTTCTCGACTACAAATGTCTCTTCTTGAAGTGGTTGCATGGTAAAAGTACCATTATGTACATCGCCCTGACTTTCATGTGACCCAGATGTTTTATCTGCAGGTATAGTAAATGTGACATTTTTTGCATTAGCTGAGCAGTCGGTGTTCGTAACTCTGAAAATAAGAAAAGTTTGCAGCATGACTTAGTGCTCAAGTGATAAGGAAAGCAATACTTAACAAGCAGATTCATGAGATGACATTTCCAATGCTCTAAAATTATAGTAACTTTCATAACTCACTTAACCGAGTCACTCGCAACAGTAACTTGCTTTGCTTCATCTTTCAACATAGTAAAGTTCTTGGCTTTAGGCGCATTATTGATCTTTTTAGGTGTTCCACGCATTTTTGACAGTACATTTTCAATAGAGTCATCATTAGCATTGGGAACAGCAAATTCAGTGATGTCCTCACATGGGACTGGAAGATACAAAGTGAATAATCTTCAAAATATGGAGCAACATAAATGTTAACTAAGGTAACATCGCCGCACAAGCTCACAAATGGATAAAAAAACTTTAGCACTCAAAAAAATAAGGTAAAAATCTACAAAAATCCGACAATTCCACGTTAAATTGATACTTCAATTTCATTAACTATTTCAGTCTGAGTTATATTTCCAAAATTGAAGAAAAAAAGCTTACCAACAGCAGCACTACTTCTTTTGGCGCTAGCCCGAACATTATCGTTTGAAGATTTTTGAAGAGCTTTTTTCGAATCAACGCGGGGTGTCTGAAAGACGTGGCTTTGGACAGTCATATTCTAGTATTCTTACTACCATTTCCTCAACACAATTAGACATAAGAATAGAACGCAGACATGTATACATATATCTTAGCATTACTAGTCATATATACACATACAAATATGAGTACATAAACATATAATTGTATGTGCGTATATTATACACTTACACATACGAATACAGTGAAAATTCAACCTTGCATAGCTTATACTCTCATACAATTGATTGCATTCGCATATAAATGAACTAAAGCTAGTCGAAATACTTCTTAAGCATGAAAAAAACTAATAAATTCATGTCAATAGTTCTTAATAATCAGATATCGTACCTTGTTAACTGCAGAAATATCAATATTAAGAAGAGGACCGAGTGTATGAGAAGCTGCATTCCGTGGAGTAGAACATCCCTGTCCAACACGTCCTTGAGATGATTTTGTAATTTCATTATTTCTACTAAGAACAATGATGTCAGACAGGTTATTTTGTTGAGCTAAATTACAAATTTCCAAAAGACGATAAACATATTTTAGCATATGACAGACCACCATCGTCATTGTCCATTACTGCTTCTGATCCATCATCCGACGTTTCTACTGAGTCATCTCGAGCCATTTGCAGAGGCTTCAAATCAGGAAAAGGGTCATTGAACACGTCGTAGAAACCACCAAGAGCCATTTCTTGCTAAAACTAGTAGCTGAATATGGTTATAAAGATAATAATGGACAACCAATACAATGTTTAAACACCCTTCTCACAAAGGATGCAAATACAAAGTTTACATTCTACAAAACATTTTAGAAAATATTTGTTCACATCGTTTGAAAAACTTCAGTATTGGTGTAAATATGACTACTAATCTCACTTCATGATACTGCAACTGACGTTGTCGGAGCAATTGAAGCATATGCGTTCTCCGTTCCACTCCAGAAAGCTTTTTGTTTTCTTGCAAAGGTGTAGCATAGTAAGAAATGCTATTCTAAAAAAAAATAGGATAATAAGTTTATAAAGAACATAGGTGCATAAGCATAGAATTCATAAATCTACTTCTACGCAGCTCCTATGGAGCAGTGCATATTTACTTGCAAACCAAAGAGTGAGTTACTTAAGGCGAAAATCTATAGCCAAATCACAAAAACTTGGTAAATTTTCATAACAGATAGACACCTTTTCTAATGCAAAGTGATAATAACACTATCGAAATGAATACAATTTACAAATCTAGCTATTTCACTAACCTTGATGTTGCCAAATCAAAGGATAAAAGTTCCTAATTGAAAAAGATAACATCTAAAGCCACAGCCAAATGAGATGATTACGTCTTACTTGAACAAGCTCCCTAGTAAAGTTTGCGAGATAAAATGCAAGGTCACCTTAGATAGCTGACTAGTTGTACTGATCGTTGAGTCTAGAGACGATTCTTCCTGGCTTATGTCGAAATAGAGATAACGGGCTTGAGTTGGATGAATAATGCGCTGATATAAGAACACATCATTATAAATATATTTCATTGATATGGTAACACTATGCACACCTTTCCTCTTGGTGCGGGATTTTTCAGTGGCTTATTTACGTCCTTTACTATCCGATCGAAATCAGCAGCACATTTTGGTGAGTGCAATTTCCAATTTTGTACACCGACTTCTGACATTTTAGTCATTTCCTGAAACGATACATCTAACTTTCCATGTAAACTAATTACCAATTTCCCTTAACTATAAAAAAAACACAGGCATAATACAACATCACGGATTCCTAACATTTTGAATCAATATTTTTTCGCGGCAACGTGAATCAGGAAGACGCGACCGCTCTCCATTACAACTCGTACAAATTGATAATCGAATGAAGATTAACGGTCGAGCTTTACTAGATCGTGTTCATGCAAAGGAATAGAGTGTGCGGACGAAAATATAAGGATAAATTAGCAAAGTTATAGGTCGTCGAACCCGTGAATGTGAATACGGAAGGTTTAGTTCAATACAATGCAGAAGTATGAGGGAGGCGATCTCTTGGATCCATCCACGTCCTACAGGCTCATTTCTGGTAGATGAACAACTTTTAGATCACAATTATTCATTAACACCAATACGTCGACTGAGTTGAACCACGTAGTCTCGCCGCTTGTAATTCTAGGAGCGATACCTCTGGATTGATTGCGATTCAAATCATTTAATAATTGTCGCACATTTTTCAAGCAACATATACGAAAAATATAGGTGGAGAAAATTACAATTTTCATAAAATCGTTTATTACCATAGAATTGATGTTTTTA
Source organism: Dictyocaulus viviparus (assembly GCA_000816705.1). Classification (NCBI taxonomy): domain Eukaryota; kingdom Metazoa; phylum Nematoda; class Chromadorea; order Rhabditida; family Metastrongylidae; genus Dictyocaulus; species Dictyocaulus viviparus. The sequence continues at coordinate 19,185 of KN716334.1, forward strand.
TTGTCGCCGGTTTCTTACGACCGTCAAATCGAGTTCACAAGAATAAATGAAACTTACTGAGGAATGTAGCAATTCTTGCTACTTCCCATCCATTCACCAATAATAAACCACCTCTGAATATAATGATAATGGTGATCCCACATTCATATCATTCTGATAGGATTAAGGTATAAAAGTGCTTAGCCCTCCATCCAGACCTTACTTTATTCCTTTACTTCACTGGACTGGACTTCACTATGTCTCTACTTCCACTTCTCCACTCTACTGCTGGACCTCATCATACTTCTGTTCTTCCATCGGCCATACCTTTCCTCACTCTTTCTCAGGAAACGACTCTTTCTTCTATAATTGTTTTGTATTCGTATCGTCATCGACACGATATTCTCTATTCTTTTATATTTTATAATAAAGGTTTATTATCCAAGTTTGAGGTAAATCACCCAACTTTGGAATAAACCATACGGCTACCGAACCCGAGCCAACATAAGAAATATGCCCAGATAATTGTTGAAGGTAAGCCATCTTATCCAGGCCAATATACTTTTCTTCTTTTGCTACATTATGTTTTTCTTTTAGTGGGAAATGGAATAATTATGCAACAGTTTTTCTGTGCTTTCAACAACTACTCGCGATTATTTGACAAGGCACTTTCATGAACGTTGCATATTCCATTCATTGGTGGCTGGCGCATTTTTTTCAGAGAAAAAGGAGGAATTAATCCTTATGAGGTGAATCTGTATCACTTGCCATATATGTCATTGTAAGTGGATCTTGGGAAGATTAACTCGTAGAATGCAATCATTCATTGAGGTACAATCACGAGTACAACACACGCATGAATGAATGCACTTAGGAGAGTATGCAAAGAGTAAATTACTCTGACGGAACATCGACAATTCGGTTATTCTCTGAAGACTTTTACATTACTAGAAAGATAATCACTCATTGTTATCCTTGAAGTGGTTCCAAAACTAAACCTCAAAATAAGACTAATCGAAGCTCAAAATTGAGGAAAAAAATGAAATCTCAATGCAAAAGGAAACAATAAAGTTTATCTGTGAATTTAATATTGTCGTTGAACATTTATCTAACTTATTTGAGTCGAAAGGATATTTTCAAAATGAATAAATTTCAAAGAAAACTATAAGCAAGTTGTGAATTGATGAAGAACAAGAGAATTTGTTATGACGATGAGGAAAACGTTCAGCTAATACGTGAAAGAACTCAATTTGAATTGTTTCGATAAGGTCAATTGGTTTGATCTGATACTAGTGAATGATCTTTCTAGTCAAAATGCGAGTTCGACATAGTCTTAAGCTTAGGCTTAGACTTAGGCTTAGGCTTAATCTCAAGAAAGTTTGGATTTATCATTTCTAGAATGACATAATTAGAAAATCTTTGCTCAATTACTTGTTAGAAATTGAAAAAAGAGGAAAAAATCTATCCGGCCACCTATTTTGACCTCTATGCAAATTGAGCTGCTCACTTGAGTAATCAAAACGACTATAAGCTGAATAATTATTTATTACAAGTGTTGTTATGTTGTTATTTTTGTATTATTGTAAAAATTATAGAAACAAGAACTAGATCACATGATTTATACAATTATTACAATTGTATGATGATTTGCCGGATATCTGTAAATGCGGGTTCGAGTCCCTCCTGAGGCTCAGTTTTGCGACGAGTGAGTCAAATCATAAGAGTGACAGACAAAATATCGTCTCAGCCGAAAAAACTTCATATGATTATGGAAATTTTACTAGATGGTTTTGCAAACGCTTTAAACTAAAGCCTGAAGAAAAATTTCATATGCGACGTAAATTGTACAGGAAAAAAAATATCTATTGAAGAAAAAATAATCGATAAACTGAAGAGAATCGTAAAAAATTTTGATTATGAAAATATTTCGATCGGTTTTTCTGATTTAATATAGTCGTAGTGTTTTTTTTTCATTATCATTTTTTTCTGTTAACTATGATAGGGAGATCCATCTACTGTTTAAGCGGCTGAGTTCACTACGGCTTAACAGCGAACCTCAGACAAGCCTCGAATTTGCATCCTACTTAGATCCGGTCTGATGTGCTATCGACTGCACTTCCGAGTTAATTGTTCCAGAAGCACTCACTGCTACACTTGATTACAAAACTTATTCCTCAGAATAAATCAATTACAACTTGAATTTCAACCAAAAACAAAATAAAATTATTAAGCTTCTAAGAGGAGTTTGCTTGGAACTCTTGATTGATTTTTTTCGTTTAGACTTGATTGAATTTATTGATTTTTCGCTTAGATGATAATTTTTATGAGGAGAGGTTACGGATATGAGGCTTATTTGAATCATTTTGAGTGTTCACAATAAGAATATTGGAGTTAAAACGAATAATTTTATCAAAGAGGAAAAAAACACATGAATGCAATTATGGAAAAAAGATTTTTCAAACTAATTCAGATATTTTTTCTTTGTCAAATTTAAATTATCTTTGACAAGTTTATATTTATTAAAATGACAATACCTCATTATAATAAATGTCACTCTTTTAACCGTCTGTCACTCAAAAAAAGCTTGAAAGTGTTTATGATAATAATAATAA